>CM022952.1:16897912-17076107 GCA_012931725.1 Litsea cubeba | reverse complement strand
CCCCCTCTCTTCTCCGTCACCTCTTCTCCCTCCTCCCCCACTGCTTTCCCCCCCCCCCCCCCCCTTCTAAACCAACCTCCTCCGCTCTTGCCAGTTTTTCAAATTCCTCCATCTCCCGCCCATTTCCCCTCAAGCTCCTCGTCGATCCAGCCCTCTTCTTCTTCTCCGTCATCTCTTCTCCCTCCTCCCCCACTGCTTTCCCCCTCCCCTCCCCCCCTTCTAAACCAACCTCCTTCTTCACTCCTGCCAGTTTTTCAAATTCTTCCATCTCCCGCCCTTTTCCCCCCCAGCTCAGCCCCTTCAGCTGCGGTCCGGCCAACCCCCTTCCCCCCTTGGACTTCCAGACCTCCTCCTTCAAACACACCCTCTCTTCCCCCAACCAAGCCTTTTCACCACTCTGCCTTCCCTCCCCTATCCTCCCCTCCTGACCCCTCTGCCTTCCCTCCCTTACCATCCGTAATTCCCCCTACTCCCACCCACTCCTCTGGCTCACCTGTTTTACCTCCTTCTTCCTTCGCAAACCTCTTTGCTATTCCACAGCCTTCCTTCCACCCTCAATGCTATCCCCCTACCACCTGGACTAATGGTAGACCGACCTTATCCATCCCCCAATCTGTGCTCTCCGCTAGCAAAGAATCCTTCAATTTCTCTGTCATAGGCAAATTTGCAGGTAAACGCCCCTCCCTAGAATGGGTTGAAGAGAAGGCCAAATTCTGGGCCCTTTCCAGACCTTGCTTGGTTTCCCTTACCATCAAAGGCCACTTCATCTTCCGTTTTAACTCACCAGAAGATAAAGCCTACATCCTGGGCCTCTCCCCTCTGTCCTTAGACAGGAAGAAAATCTTCTTTCAACCCTGGTCCCCTGGTCAGGACGAATCAGTCTGGCCCTCCTTTTCCCCTGTATGGGTGAGACTTTCAGGGCTGCCTTACCACTGCTGGAGCCAACACATCATCTTCTCCATAGCCAACTCCATTGGCCAACCAATCAAGCTAGATGCAATTACCTCTTCACAAAGAATTCTAACTTTTGCTAGGGTCCAGGTCAATATTGACCTCTCCAAACCTAAACCCAAAACCATCCTTGTAGACTTGCAGGGTGAAGGGGAATTGGAACTTGCAGTTTCCTATGAACACTGCCCTTGCCCTCTCTGCTTTCAATCAGGCCACTCCTCTCAGAATTGCCATCTAGCTCCTCAGCCCAGCAACCACTCCCTAGACCCTGTTTCACCTCCTTTTTCACTCTCCTCTCAACCCCCCCCCCCCACTCTCTCCCTTAGCCCAATTCAGCCCCTGCCTTTCACCCATTCCCCCCCTCTTCAGTCTCAGTTTCCCCATCCTCTCTCAACCAACCTTCCTTTGGTCCCCCCAACCATCATTGTTCCAACCTCCCTCTCTCCACCTACCTCTGCAACCAACCCTCCTACCCCCTCTTCAGCTATTACCACCAATACTTCCTGCCCCTCCTCTTCTCCTCAGCCTTTTCAATCACTTCAACACCCCAAATCCTCAAAGACTTTAGCCAGTTCTCCCAGTAAGTCTCTCACTAAGGCTAACACTCTCACCCTCTCCTCTTCCAAGCCTTCCCTCAATGACCTACCCTTTGAAGTAGTCTCTGTAATCCTAGAAAAATCCTCTCCTCCAACCATTGACTTATCCAATCCCTTTGACATCCTCGATAAATGTTCCCTATCAAAACCCACCTCTAACCCAAACCTCTTTGGTCGCAATCTTCAGGCTCTCTCTGAGGATGCCCCCCCACCAGGCTTTGAGCATCCTTCAGACACCCCTCTGGCCAACTCTCCTTCACCCCCTCCAGCCGAACTCCCTCAGGCTATGACCCTTAGGACTACTCCTGCAGGCCCTTCCAAGCATCACTCCAAAGGCAAAGGGAAATCCAAATGCCCAGTCTCTGGTCCAATCACCAGGAGGTCTAGAAGTAAGTTCACCTCCCCCTCCTAACCATGTTAAAGGTCCTTTACTGGAACTGTAGGGGAATAGCTAACTCCCCTACCATTAGAGCTTTGGCTAACCTGATCCGCTCCCATCTCCCTGACTTTATCTTCATCTCTGAACCAATGTCTAGCTTGTCCTCCACCGATTCACTTGGCCTGTTAAACTTGGGTTTTGACACTTTCCACTCAAACCAGCAATCTATAGCTACACCTAATCTTTGGTGCTTCTCAAAATCTTCCCATCACCTCATTACCTCTGTCCTCAATGCTTCATCCCAGCACCTAACTCTTCTCCTTCAAAACCCAACCTCTGGTCACTCATCCCTTATCACAGGAGTCTATGGATCCACCAATCATACCCTTAGGAAAGACCTTTGGAAAGTATTAATTGACACCTCCCAAACCTCCCATCCCTGGGGTGTTCTAGGTGACTTTAACGCCATCCTCTCCCACCATGAGAAGCTCAGCCTCCGCCAAGCCTCCCCCTCCTCTCTCAAAGACTTCCAGTCGACGGTGTTTCAAGCTGGCCTCTCTGACACTCTCTATTCAGGCAGCAAATTCACTTGGTCCAACAATAGACAAGGCCTCTCCTATGTAGCAGCTAGACTCGACAGAGCTCTAGTGAACTCCCACTGGCTGGACTGTTACCCTGACCCTTCGCTTCTTCACCTCCCTAGGATCTCCTCTGACCACAGTCCTATCCTTCTGACCCATTCCAATCTTCCCCCAGCCCCTAAAGCCCCCTTCAAGTTTGAGAATAAATGGCTCCTCCACCCTTCCTTCCTTGATGTCGTTGCATCCAGCTGGGCTACTCCCATTGCTGGAAATCCCCAGTTCATCCTAGCCCAGCAGCTTAAAGCTCTCAAACAGTCCTTGAAAATCTGGAGCAAGGCCACCTATGGCCAAATCCACCAAAACATCCTAGCTGCGGAAGCTTCTGTCCTAAGGTGCCAATAGAACTTTGACTCCTCCCCTTCGGATTCTCTTAGGAATGACCTTCTGGCAGCAAAGCTTAGTCTTCATGATGCTCTAAAAGCCCAGGAAATTCATTGGAAACAGAGATCCAGGAACTCTTGGCTCAAGGAGGGAGACTTGAACACTAAGTTCTTCCACCAATCTGCAAAAGCCAGGAGCTCCTTCAACAGAATCAAGCACATTACTGTCAATGGCAACCGACTGATGACCCCACCATCATCCAAGCTCAAGCGGTGGACTTCTTCTCCAACCTCTACAAACCTCATGATGGCCAGCTTCACCAAATCCTCTTTCAATCTCATATGCCCAAAGGTATCAGACCTGGAAAACACTACCCTTGTATCTATCCCTGCTGACTCAGAGATCAAAGATGCAGTCTTTGCCCTCAAAAGAAACAGTTCTCCAGGACCAGATGGCTTCAACGGCGCTTTCTTCACAGCAGCTTGGGGAATTATAGGACCTTCAGTAACCTCAGCAGTGCAGCACTTCTTTCAATCCAAGAGAATTCTCAAAGCCTCAAACGCTTTCTTCCTTGCTCTAATCCCAAAAACCAACTCCCCTGCCACCTTTGCTGACTTCAGACCTATTAGCCTGTTGAATTTCTCCTACAAAATCATATCCAAAATCCTATCTTCCAGACTCACAAAGCTCCTCCCAAAACTGATATCCTCCTATCAAGCAGCTTTCATCCCAGGCAGATCAATCCAACACCATGCAGCCTTGACCTTCGAGTTATTCCAGAAGCTCAATTCCAAGCTCAGTAAAGGTTCCCTTTGCCTCAAGCTAGACATTTCCAAAGCTTTTGACAAGCTCAATTGGCAATTCCTTTTCTCTGCTCTCAGGTTTTTCAACTTCTCTGAAGATTGGATCTCCCTCATGCGAGAATGTATTTGCACAACCAGATGCTCTGTCTTGATCAACCGAACCCCTCATGTTTTTTCAGCACCCACTGCGGTCTTCGACAAGGTGACCCACTATCACCTTACCTGTTTATCCTTGCAGAGGAAATTCTCAGCCTTCATCTCCACAACCTTCATTCTCAAAGGACCATCCTTCCCCTATCCTCAGTTCCCTCCACCCCTTGCCACCTCCTCTATGCGGATGACATAATCATCTTTATGAAAGGTACCACTTCAGGAGTGCTAGCTCTTCAAGATCTGCTGGAGCTTTACCAAACCTCCTCTGGCCAGCAAATAAACCTTCGCAAGAGTCAGCTCTTCATTGGCAAATGTGGGATTCGTAGAAAGTCCAGAATCTGCTCTATCCTTGGTCTGTAGGAGAGCCAGGCTCAGCTAAAATATTTGGGATTTCCTATAGTTTTTGGCACTCCGAAGCAAGCTCACTTCCTCCCTCTGCTGGATTCCCTTCTCGCAAGGCTGTCAGCTTGGAAAGCCAAATTTCTCTCTTTTGCAGGCAGACTGATCCTCATTAAGCACGTCCTCTCCTGTATCCCATTACACACAGCCTCCATCCTTCCACTCCCTGTCTCTATATGTAAAGCCATTGAAAGATTGATGAGAAGGTTCCTCTGGTCTGGCAGTGCCCCCTCCTCTAAGATCAACCACGTCAATTGGTCCCAAGTTACCCTCCCAAAGTCAGAAGGAGGCCTCGGCATCAGAAGGATCAGCGAAGTCAACAACGCAGCTTTCATCAAGTTGGGCTGGCAGGCTTCCACCATGAACACCATCTGGTCTGCATGGTTCAGGGACCGTTACTTCAAGCTCAGCAACATCTGGAACCCTGCAAATACCATCTATGGCTCCTGCATTTGGAAAAAAGTTTGTCGTCTTGCTCATCTTCTACACCAGGGCAGTGCCTGGGCCTTTGGCAATGGTAAAGACATCAACCTCTGGCATGACACATGGTGTGGAGACAGACCTCTCTCTGCAGTCTTCCCCAATCTGCACTTTCCTCTGGATCAAAGGCTGGCCTCCCTCTTCCACTCTGGCTCTTGGCATATCCCCCTGAATTTGCCAACTCCTGTTCAAGACCTGCTCGCCAACGCTACCTCATTCCTCTCTCCCAACCATGCTGATAAAGACAATCTTTACTGGAAAGAGTCTACCGATGGCCAGCTATCCCTGAAAACTGCTTGGAATGTAATCAGACAGAGGGGTATCATCCTAAAATGGCCTTCTCTCATTTGGAACGGTATCTCCCTTCCCAGAGTCAGCTATTTTGGATGGAGACTAATGCTAAACAGAACACCCACTGATTCGCGTCTGCAGCAAATCGGCTTCTCCTTACCTTCGAGATGCAGTCTCTGTCTCAGCGGAGAAGATTCAACCAGCCACCTTTTCTTCTCCTGCTCTTTTGCTCATTCTCTCTGGCAATGGCTGCTGGTCTCCTCAAATGCTTTGCACCCGCCCTCCTGCTCTGCCTCTTCAATTTGGCATGCTCTTTCGACAGGAAATGACTCAGCTGGGAGGCACTTCATGGCAGCAGTCTTTCTCTCAGTTCTTCATACTATCTGGAAGGCAAGAAATGCAGCTATATTTGATGATCATCATCCTTCCCTTAATCAGATCTTACTTAATCTGCATGATGATCTGGGTATCTCTCTGAAAAGGATCTCAAAACCTTTTGGCAGTCATCAACTCACCTCCCTCTTCAGATTTTTGAATATACCTGTAAATCAAAATTACAACTGAATTCTCCCTGGCTTTTGTTTCTTCTCAGGGTCTTTTGGCTTTTCTTCTCTTGTATTTTCCCTTTCATTGAGGCTTCCTTGGCCTCTGTATTCTTTCTTCTCTTTCATTAATACAATTACCCTTTAAACAAAAAAAAAAAACTAGGTTTATGTCACTGAGCCGACATGACTCGGAGACTAGGCCAAGTGTTGACTCAGTCAAGAATTGAAAGCTTAAAAATATAAAATATCTTCAATAGAATTTTAAGATTTGAATGATTTTCACAGTCTTGTTGCTGCATCGATCTTAACCAGTCTTTTATGAGACAAATGAGTCTTGAACCAGTCAATCCGAGTCTGATCAACAGCTGTTAAGCATTTCACCTTGTATCCTGTCGACTCGGTCGGACAGAGTCTTTTAAACAATGCAATTGTTACACCTCCACCCTAATTAAGAATGTTTAGTGCTAATTAATCATGTTTTAGCTAAATTAATTATGCTTGGTTACTAATTATAATAATTAGTATTAATTAGACTTTTTGAGTTGAGTTAGTTGAGTCTTGCACTTTGAATAGGTGAGTTAGAATCGGTTTGACTCAGTTGAGTAGACCTAAGGGCTTTTTCATAAATATTGATTTTCGTATTTTGCATCATTTATACGTCACTTTGGCACCAACGCGTGTATCTCATCGAGCACACTAACTTTCGCATTATACTCGATTTCATTTAACCAAACCTTGAATGAGTGGGCCTTCAATTGACTCAAAATGGAAATGTCCAAAATTAATGGACTTATTTGCAAAAATGGACCATCTTATCCCTTTAAAAGATATAACACATCTTTCTTTTATCCCTTCCATTCTCTTAACTCTCTACTCTCCTTCTCCTCCATTTATCTTCACCATCTCCCTTCTCCAATCTTTACAAGAGTGGGTGCATGTGCTTTGGGAGCTAAGGGCGAACCCCTCCTCTTCTTCTTCATCTTCTTTCACCATTTGTTGACAAGGAACCATCTTCACCATCTCTTATTCCTTCCAAACTCGAATTTCTTACATAGAGGTAAGTCACAAAACCCTTAGTCTACGATTTTAAGTTGCATTAGAGTCAAGGATACTCATTTTCACATATGCATTACATTCTCATCATTATTCTATGAATTTCTTTTGATTAGGGTTTGTGATTTTGGGGGTTTTTTCTATTAAACAAAGGATTAGTGTGAAGACTTGGATAAAGCTTGTAATTGAGGAAAGTATAAGTGTAGAATGGGATTTACATGTTATTTCCTTGATTTATATGAAACTCTTTCTCAATGAATCTATATGAATAAATGAGATACATGGTTTTTATGATTTTAATTGAATAATGCATGGATTTCAGGGAGTTATATCTATTGTGAATGGGAGTAAGATGGCTCTTTAGTGCATGTGGTTTGTTAGAAGAAGTGTGGAATGGAAAGAAGAAGAAGAAGAAGAAGAAGAACACTCAAAAAATTTGAGTTCTGAAACCCTGGACAGTTCGCTCGAGCGAGCTGGAGCATTCGCTCGAGCGAACCTGAAGCCTGAACCCAAGCTCGAGCAACCTAAGGGTGTGCTTGAGCGACCAGCTCTCTGGATGGGGTCCGTTCGAGCGAACCTGAAGCTATTTATTTGGCTTCTTTTGACCCCAATTCTTTGAGTGAATTATCATTCTTATCCTATGTTTAACGACCCTAATCATCCATAATGGATAATTAAGTTGTACGCCCCCATTTCATAGGAAATTAGGCTTCTTTAGACCTTATGTCTTTAGATATGGAACCTTTAACCTCCTTTAATTAGTCCAACGGAACTTATTAGTCTAATTACTATGCCATGAAGATTAATTTAGAGACTCAACGTATTTATATTAGTATGTAACACCAAATAAGTAGTAATACGTTGACTCATATAATTTATCTTGTATTGGATAGTAATAAACTACGTGAATAATTAAATTAGCTAGTAAATGTCTTAATTTCTTAAAATAAATTTTATTGCATATTGGGGTTGAAGATTTCATTAATATCAATTTTAATTAATAAAATAGTCATATTGTTCACAATATTTGATTCAATCATCTACTTTTCAATTCGTTATTCAATTGTGGTATAATTATTCGATATTTGATAGAGGATTTGAATTGAGTAAGTATTCGATTATATGAGATTACTATTTGAGTTGATTTTTGAACAAGTACATAAACTTAATCACATTCAATTATCATTGATCGATTGAGTCGGCACTACTTAGCTTCGACCTTGTGATACCCAACGGGGTTAAACTTAGTTTGTATTATTCGAGACTACTGTAGTATGTCGTTTGGAGCACCGGAACTCCAGAACTGGATTGTCAGCTAGCCTTTGGCCGGATCGCTGGTGACATCCCAACTAGATTTTCTCTCTTTGAGAGGATGAGCTTAACGTAGATGCCAGTTTGTGTATATATTATTCATTTGATTCCAAAAAGTATGATTTAATTCATTTTTATATAATAGTCTAGTTACTCCTTTTATTGATTTATTATCAATCTCATCATTTCCTTTTTTCTTTCAAACATTATGAATTCATCTTTATTGCTTGTACTTGCCATTTCGTCGTATTTGAGGTACTACACTTGGTGTCACAGGCGTAGATGCAACTCCCGGCCTTGAAGAGGCCCTGACGGGAGAGGAGGTGGCCTTAGAGGTTCCTCCAGGAGTAGAGGAGTGGCCAGGTGTAGGGCCATTGTAGAGACTCCTCGTTTGAAGAGCGTCAGGATCTCTTGGAGAGTTTATAGTTAGAGTGTGACTGACTCCTTTTTGTGTGGGTCACACTATTATTTCATTTGGATTTTGTTTATATTTTTGGTATTGGTGTATAGGATATCTTTGTAGATCTTCTTTTGTATAAACAATTTACATATTTGTAAAAATTCTTTTGTATTAAACTTGATATTGTAAATGGACTTGATGGGGACATGATATTCATTTTGATGAATGAAATTTTCAGCTTCCGCTATATTAACTATTGATGATAGATTTTAGTGAACTGGACTCACGAGTGGAACAATGTTTTTTCCTTCGTGTGTTTGTATTTGATTCACGACAGGTACAATCACACGGGAGTACATGTGTCTCACCTCGGGGATTACCCTAGGCCAGGGTGATTCGGGACCGGGATGTGACATACGTAAGTATGGTATCAGAGCCCCTGAAAGTCTCCTTAAAAGACTTAGTAGCCAATTGGAATCGTTGTGAGGATACGCTAGAATCGATGTAGGGTATAGATTTGTCGGGATTAGTTTGTTATTAGCATTGTGTTTGTTGTTAGTAATAGTAGAGAGAGAGATATAGAATATAGTTGTAACCTAATTTTTGAAACTATTTTGCAGATAATGGCATTTGGTTCCGGAGGCGGTAACAATGAGTCCCACAACAGTGATCCTTTCGTAGTGGTGGAGAATGATCCTCCAAACTCGGATGCTCGTCTAATGATGCTGATAGAACAAGTGGCCAAGACAAATGAGCAAATAGCTTTGTTGATGGCTAGTCAAGGACACCAAGGTACAAATCAATTCAGAGGCAACGATCCGAATTCCTTGTACGTAAGATTCCGGAAAAGAGGAGCTACCGAGGAATGAAGGTGCAGTGAAAGCGAATGAATGGCTGGATCATGTTGGTGATGTATTTGAGACAATCACATGTGACAACAAACAGAAGGTCATACTCACCGCTTCAATGTTCAGAGGAACAACCAATATTTGGTGGAAAAGTGTGAAAGAACCTCTTAAGCTTTTACCTGAGGAGACCGTGTGGGAAACGTTTAAGAAACAGTTTCGTAGGAAATTTATACCAGACCATATACGAAGGAAAAAGCAGAGCGAATTCTTAACCTTCCAGCAGAATCGGATGACGATGATGGAATATGTGCATACATTTTTACAATTGTCCAAGTATGTTGAGGATTTGATAAATACTGAAGAGAAGAAAGTGGATCGCTTCATTGATCGTATGAATCCAGCTTACGTGGAGCATGTTACAACATTTTAGAGGCCAACAACATTTGGTGATGTTGTAGATCGAGGTTTCTCCACAGAAGAAGCGGCATTGAGGAAGAGGAACAATGACTACAAAAGGAATTCACCTTATTCCGGAAAAGGACAGCAACACAAGAAGCAGAAGGGTGCAATGATTGGTGCACCCAAATGTAATACATGTGGCAAGGGACATCCGACTGAGAGATGCTGGAGGAACAAAGGAGCATGTGTCATTTGTGGGTCAATGGAGCACAAAGCAGCAGCTTGCCCCAGAAACAGAGGTGGTTATGGGGGCCTCAGCAGCAGCCCCCTCAGCAACAAGCTAAACCAGCACTTCCAGCTCCACCTCCACGTTTAGCACTACCGGCACCACCGAGGCCACCACAACAACAACAGGCTCAAAGGAGGCCAGGACAACAACGTCAACAGGCCAGGCAACTACCACATCAGGCAGGGAAAATTTTTGCAATGGACCACAAACAAGCAGAAGCAGCTGGAAATGTGGTGGAAGGTATTTTCTTGATATGTACTAAAAATGCTAGGACCTTGTTTGATTCGGGGTCTACACATTCATTTGTGGCACCCCATTTTGCTTGTGATCTTCACCAACCATCTAAGTTGCTACCTTTCGTGTTGACGGTGACTGCCCCCATGGGTAAGCGAGTAGCCTGTGAGAGCTACTATCCTGATTGCAATGTTCAGATCGAAGGACTAATCATACCAGTAGATTTGATAATTCTAGCGATGCATGACTTCGACGTCATCCTCGGGAAGGATTGGCTCGCGAAACATCGGGCTTGTGTGGATTGCTTCCACAAAATGATTACCTTCAAGGTACAAGAACCCAAGACAAATGTAATATTCGAGGGTGTACGGAGAGAGAGATCCAACGCCGGACTGGTATCAGCTATGGACGTCGTGAAGCTTCTAAGGAATGGTTGTGAAGGCTACTTTGCTTTTATCTCTGAGAGGAAACCGATCGCGAAGCTAGAAGAGATTCCAGTGGTGTGTGAGTTCCCGGATGTGTCTCCGGAAGAAGTTCCAGGATTACCTCCTCCTAGAGAAGTGGATTTTCCTATTGATTTAGTACCGGGTACTACTCCAATATCGAAGGCTCCTTACAGGATGGCTTTAGCAAAACTCAAAGAATTGAAAGAGCAACTACAAGACTTCTTGGACAAAGGACTTATTCGCCCAAGTATTTGTCCATAGGGAGCTCCAGTATTGTTCGTGAGGAAGAAAGATGACTCTCTTCGGATGTGCATTGACTACAGGCAGATTAATCAAGTGACGATAAAGAACAAATATCCTTTGCCTCGAATTGATGAACTTTTTGACCAACTTCAAGGAGCAGCCTACTTCTCTAAGATCGATCTCAGATCCAGATACCACCAGTTGAAAGTTCGTAAGCAAGACATTGAGAAGATAGCTTTCAGGACGAGATATGGCCACTACGAATTTTTGGTGATGCCATTCGGTCTAACTAATGCACCGGCAGTATTTATGGCGTTGATAGGATTTTCGCTCCTTACCAGGACCAATTCATTGTAATTTTTATTGATGATATCTTAGTGTACTCGAAGTCTCAAGAGGAACATGCAGACCATCTCAGGTTATCACTTCAGCTTTTGAGGATTCACCAATTGTATGCTAAATTTGAGAAGTGTGCTTTTTGGCTCAAACAAGTGGCTTTCTTAGGACATATTATCACTCAAGACGGCATAAGAGTGGATCCAGCCAAGGTAGAAGCACTCATTAATTGGCATAGTCCGAAGACAGTAGTAGAGATTCGAAGCTTCCTAGGTCTTCTGGGGTACTACCATAGATTTGTGAAGGATTTTTCAAAGATTTCTACCCCGTTGACAATATTGACCAGAAAGGATGTACCATTCAAAAGGACCGAAGAATATGACTCTAATTTTTAGGCCTTAAAGGAGAAATTGACGACCGCCCCAGTTTTGTCGTTACCTGAAGGGACAGGAGGATTTGAAATTTATTCAGATGCATCAAGAATCGGTTTGGGTGTGTTCTTATGCAACATGGTAGAGTTATAGCCTATGGATCAAGGCAGTTAAAGAATCACGAGAAGAATTATGCCACACATGATCTTGAGTTAGCCGCCATTGTGTTTGTTTTGAAGCTTTGGAGACACTATCTATATGGAGAACAATTTAAAGTACATCATAGCCTGCCGTTTCTATTTTCTCAACAAGACATCAATATGAGGCAGAGGCAGTGGTTAGAGTTTATAAAGGACTATGATTTTTCAATCAAATATATTCCAGGAAAATGAAATGTTGTGGCAGATGCTTTGAGTAGGAAGTCTTATTTGGTTTCAGCTATGAGTGCTCAATGGTTCAAGTTGGATGTTTTCAAGGAACTTGATGTGGATGTTCGATTAATCATGATGTGGATGTTCGATTAATCAGTGACTCAGTGATATTAGTTGCCATGTCAGTGGTTGAACCTATATTAATGTATAAAATCAAAGATGAGCAGTTTGGAGATCCTAATTTGGTTAAGATAAGAGATCACATTGATGAGAAACCTGATTTTCAATTGGTGGATGGAGTATTGTATTTCACGAACCAATTGTGTGTACCAAAGACTCAACATCTGATAATTCCAATTATGACAGAAGCACATTGTGCCAGATATGTTATGCACCCTGGGAGCATGAAGATGTACAGAGATCTCAAGAAACGGTTCTGGTGGAATAATATGAAAAGAGAAATTGCAGAGTTCGTATCGAGATGCTATACATGCCAACGGGTGAAGTTTGAACTTAAAAAACCTCCGGGTTTGTTACACCCTTTGTCTATCCCTCAGTGGAAATGGGAACATATTTCAATGGATTTTGTGTCAGGTTTACCGTTGATCAGTCGGAAGAATAAGATAATTTGGGTGATAGTTGACTGGTTGACGAAATCAGCTCATTTTATTCCTTTCAAGAAGGGTATGAAGTTTAACGAGATGGCCAAGCTTTTTGTGAAAGAGATCGTCCGTTTGCATGGCACTTCAATTTCGATAGTTTTTGACCGAGATATGAGATTTGTCTCTTCATTTTGGCAGTCTTTCAGCAGTCCATGGGCACCAAACTCAACTTTAGCACCACTTACCATCCACAGATAGACGGACAGTCCGAACGCACCATACAAACCTTGGAAGATATGCTACGAGCAAGCGTTATCGATTTTGGTGGTGAGTGGGACGAGCACTTAGCCTTGTACAAGTTTGCGCATAACAACAGCTTCCATTCAGCCATTGGAATGCCACCGTTTGAAGCTTTATACGATCGTAGTTGTAGAACCCTAGTATGTTGGGAAGAAGTCGGCACGAGGAGCTTTCATGGACCCACTATCATTGCAGATACAGCAAAAAAGGTTCTTCAACTTTGAGAAAGGTTGAAGGTTGCTAAATCCAGATAGAAGAGCTATGCAGACAACTAAAGAAGGAAACTTGAATTTCAAGTTGAAGATTGGGTATTTTTGAAAGCATCTCCAATGAAAGGCATGACACGGTTAGGACAGAAAGAAAAACTTGCACCGAGATACGTGGGATCGTTTGAGATCAAGAGTCGAATTGGCAATGTAGCTTATAGACTCATCCTTCCTCCAGAGTTCACAGGTGTACATGATGTTTTTCATGTATCAATGCTCCGCAAATATGTTCGAGATTAATCTCATGTCATACAATACGATGAGGTACAGATCAAGCCTGACTCAACGTACGTCAAGTGCCCACTTCGTATCATTGATGAAAAAGAACAAGTGTTGCAGACGAGAACAATTCGTTGGGTGAAACTCATTTGGGAACACCACGGACTAGAAAAAGCCACGTGGGAGCTAGAGGAACAGGTTGCGCGCCACTACCAAGAACTTATCACTAAGATATATTCATTCGGAGTACTGAATGATTCCTAGAGGAGGAGAAATGTTACACCCCGGCCCTAATTAAGCATGTTTAGTGCTAATTAATCATGTTTTAGCTAAATTAATTATGCTTAGCTACTAATTATGATAATTAGTGTTAATTAGTCTTTTTGAGTTGAATTAGTTAAGTCTTGGACTTTGAATAGGTGAGTTAGAATCAGTTTGACTCGGTTGAGTAGAACTAAAGGCTTTTTCATAAATATTGATTTTCATATTTTGCATCATTTATACATCAATTTGGCACCAACGCGTGTATCTCATCGAGCACACTGACTTTCGCATTATACTCGATTTCATTTAACCAAACCTTGAATGAGTGGGCCTTCAATTGACTCAAAATGGAAATGTCCAAAATTAATGGACTTATTTGCAAAAAATGGACCATCTTATCCCTTTAAAAGATATAACACATCTTTCTTTTATCCCTTCCATTCTCTTAACTCTCTACTCTCCTTCTCCTCCATTTATCTTCACCATCTCCCTTCTCTAATCTTTACAAGAGTGGGTGCATGTGCCTTGGGAGCTAAGGGCGAACCCCTCCTCTTCTTCTTCATCTTCTTTCACCATTTGTTGACAAGGAACCATCTTCACCATCTCTTATTCCTTCCAAACTCGAATTTCTTACATAGAGGTAAGTCACAAAACCCTTAGTCTATGATTTTAAGTTGCATTAGAGTCAAGGATACTCATTTTCACATATGCATTACATTCTCATCATTATTCTATGAATTTCTTTTGATTAGGGTTTGTGATTTTGGGGGTTTTTTCTATTAAACAAAGGATTAGTGTGAAGACTTGGATAAAGCTTGTAATTGAGGAAAGTATAAGTGTAGAATGGGATTTACATGTTATTTCCTTGATTTATATGAAACTCTTTCTCAATGAATCTATATGAATAAATGAGATACATGGTTTTTATGATTTTAATTGAAGAATGCATGGATTTCAGGGAGTTATATCTATTGTGAATGGGAGTAAGATGGCTCTTTAGTGCATGTGGTTTGTTAGAAGAAGTGTGGAATGGAAAGAAGAAGAAGAAGAACACTCAAAAAATTTGAGTTCTGAAACCCTGGACAGTTCGCTCGAGCGAGCTGGAGCATTCGCTCGAGCGAACCTGAAGCCTGAACCCAAGCTCGAGCAACCTAAGGGTGTGCTCGAGCGACCAGCTCTATGGATGGGGTCCGCTCGACCGAACATGGGTCCGCCCGAGCGAACCTGAAGCTATTTATTTGGCTTCTTTTGACCCAATTCTTTGAGTGAATTATCACTCTTAGCCTATGTTTAACCACCCTAATCATCCCTAATGGATAATTAAGGTGTACACCCCCATTTCATAGGAAATTAGGCTTCTTTAGACCTTATGTCTTTAGATATGGAACCTTTAACCTCCTTTAATTAGTCCAACGGAACTTATTAGTCTAATTACAATGCCATGAAGATTAATTTAGAGACTCAATGTATTTATATTAATATGTGACAGCAAATAAGTTGTAATATGTTGACTCATTTAATTTATCTTGTATTGGATAGTAATAAACTATGTGAATAATTAAATTAGCTTGTAAATGTCTTAATTTCTTAAAATAAATTGTGTTGTATATTGGGGTTGAAGATTTTATTAATATCAGTTTTAATTGATAAAATAGTCATATTGTTCACAATATTTGATTCAATCATCTACTTTCCAATTCGTTATTCAATTGTGGTATAATTATTCGATATTTGATAGAGGATTTGAATTGAGTAAGTATTCGATTATATGAGATTACTTTTCGATTTGATTTGTGAACAAGTACATAAACTTAATCAAATTCAATTATCATTTGATTCGATTGAGTCGGCACTACTTAGCTTCGACCTTGTGATATCCGACGGGGTTAAACTTGGTTTGTATTATTCAAGACTACTGCAGTATGTCGTCTGGAGCACCGGAACTCCATAATCTGGTAGCCAGCTAGCCTCTGGCTGGGCCGCTGGTGACATCCCAACTAGATTTTCTCTCTTTGAGAGGATGAGCTTAACGTAGATGCCAATTTGTGCACACCTAGGGCAACTCAAAACACCAAGGAGGTGGGAGATCAAAACATGTTGAATGGCCTTCCACATGTCTAAAATCTAACTCTGTAAGACCATCTTAAAGCCTTGATATCCATGTCCTCAAGTTTATTGGTTTAGAAGATATCACTTTTTAGGATTTCATTCCACCAGTGAGTAATTGTTGGATGAGCGTCAAATTGGGCTTATACAATTCATAGTGGGGTGGTGAATGTGAGAGGATTTCATTTATCAAAGGGGGTGTCCCACATACTAAAGAAAGGCTGTATGCATGGATATTTCTTACAAGAGAGTGTTTACAAGAAGAGGAACTTTGGGGTGTGCTCCCATGAATATGTCTCGCACGAGGTGAGATAACCAGTGGGGCCCACCTAGGAACCCGCATGATCAATCCAAGCCTTTCATCCCCATCCTGGTTATGTCACAGATCCCATGGCTTTTATATTGATCCGAATGAAATGGAATAGATTGAAATGAAACAAAGTTGTGCACTTTAACTCGATTTCATTTGAGGGCCACAAATCAAATGATTAGGATTATGGGATCGATTTAAAATTTTGTACATGGGTGGTCTAATCTGGATCTTTGGATCCCCCACCTCAGTCATGCTTGGTGGGTCCCTGAGTGAACCTCACTGGCTCACATGTGTCTCTTGGCCAGACATCCACATAGGTGCCCGCCCCAAATGCTTGACACTCATTGGCAATTTATTGACTGCATCATTGCCAATTAACTTGGTATAAATGCAGGAGCACAACAACACTAGATAAGATTTTCATGCTTTTCTTATCAATATTGTGTGGGGATATTTCCGAACTCACCAGAACACTGGCCTGATGCTCCATCTCATGCTACAGCGCCAGCTAGTCCATCTCGGCAAGGCTCGGTCTCAGCCTCCACCGGCTTGGCCAAGTGCTCCCACCTTGGTCCATGCCTTCGCAAGCTTGGCCAAGTTCTCCCACCTCAGTCCACGCTTTCATCTCGGCCTGGCACTCCACCTCGGCAGATTCCACTTCGGCCACCTCGGCACCTAACATCAAGGCCTCCCCGACCTCGGACTCTCGACCGAGGTCGCAAGGCGTCTCCCGACCTCGGAACCCCAACCACCTTGGCAACACATCCTGACTCGGTCAGGATGTCAGAGCTAGCCGAGGCAGGGGCTGATAGCTGTCCTTCCATGGACGCTCAGGCACGCTACAGCACGTGCGATAAGACAAGGGCACCGCCCATACCCTCTGACAGCCACCCATGCTGCCCATGCTTCCTACAAATCGGCGTCCACAGGCGCTAGAGAAGGCTACGATGGGACTGTACCTCCCTAGTACCTGACAATGTGAGCTATGACGAGACAGTCAACCACCTCCTTGTCTCATCTCCTCCTCTATAAATGGAGCAAAACGAGAACAATAAAATGGGCTCTCCCGCTCCTCTCTCAGAAAACCACACGCTGGTATCATCTTCTTCCCCAAAATCTCTATCCTTAGTCTAGTTCTCATACTGACTTAGGCAACGGAGAGCCCCGCGCTGCCCACAGCCAGGGCCTTCTGACTGTTATCTTCTTCCTCCCTTCTCCAAGTTTCAGGCAGGCAGCGGTGTTCAACCAGAGAGCACTCAGCTCCACTCCCTACACCTTGTGAGTCATTTTATGCACTTGCAATTGGCTCCGTCTGTGGGGAATGAGCAAAAAGCCATCTTCCCACAAACACCATGCCTCGACGAACCAGAAAGGGGAAAGAACCATCAGCACTGTCGGCGCGGCTGCCGCCGACCCACCACTAGAGGAGGTCTGGGGCAAAATCTGGTCTAGCGAGTATCCAAAGGCCGGAAGCTCAGTCAGGTTCATCCTCTAAGGAGGTCCCAACACCTTCCTGACGAGATAACCTTCGATTGGAGCTTTCTCGGCAAGAGGTTCTCAGCCAGATGCATCTCAAGATCAGATGGGCAACGTCGACTCTCTCCTCACGAAGATTAGGGCCCAAAACCTTGTCATCCAAGTGCAGGACGAGTTGATCCGTCAACTTCAGCAGCAGCTACAAGAAGTAGGGGCGACCTCAGCTCCATCCTCCAATCCCTTAAAAAAATTGAGACGAAAACTAGAGAAAGACACAAACCTCAAAGAATGGCTTGACCAGCGCATCAGGCAAGCAATCCAGCAAAACATGGAGAGGGTCGGCCTCATTCGAGGACGGTCAAGTGTCTCGTCCAGTTCGGCAAGCAACTCCTCCAGCTCAGCAGACATCCCTTCCAGCTCGGGGGGCTACTGAAGCCTCCTATCATCCTTCAGGTTCGATCCCCGTCAGCTTCGATCGTACGACCCTCTACCATCTCCCGGCACGGTCCTCTACTGTCAGCTTCGTCGGTGTGATCAGCCCTTACGGCATTTTCAGCTTCGATGGCCCGTCAGCTTCGATCGTACGATCCTCTACCGACTTAAGGCACGATCCTCTGCTGTCAGCTTCGATGGCACCGTCAGCTTCGACTACATCGGCACGACCCTCTATTGTCAGCTTCGATCGCACGACCCTCTACCGTCATTTTCGACGGCACAGTCCTCTACTGTCAGCCTTGATCGCACGGTCCTCTACCGCCATCAGTCGTCCAGAGCCCCGTGCTCCTACATCTCGGACGCGCGCCAGGTCTCGATCTCTTGCATCTCGGCCACATGCCAGATCTTAACTTCGTGCATCACAACAGCAGCGCCAGATTCTCAGCCCCATGCTGGTGTCACCCTCGTGCTAGCTACGCGCTTCACGCAGGTTCGGCCTCATGACGGTCTCGGCCTCATGCTGGTGTCGCCCTCGTGCTGGCTACGTGCCTCACGCAGGTTCGGCCTCATGACGGTCTCCGGGTACGCGCCCCCATCTCCTGCTGGCTCGGCCTCGTGCTGAGACGGCCTCACCTGGACCGACCTCATGCTTTGTGAGCATCTCGGCTCTCATGTCAGATTGCCGGCGCGCCCCTGGAGACGAGCCAGTGGGTCATCTCTAATTCGTGCTTTGTGAGCATCTCGGTTCTCAAGCCAGATTACCGGCATGTCTCCAAAAGCGTGCCACGAGCATCTCGGTACTCAGACCAGATAGCAGGCACGTCATGCTATGCGTGCATCTCGGTTCTCAAGCCAGATAGCCGGCATGTCTCCAAAAGTGTGCCACGAGCATCTCGGTACTCATACCAGATAGCAGGCATGTCATGCTATGCGTGCATCTCGATTCTTAAGCCAGATAGTCGGCATGTCTCCAAAAGCGTGCCACGAGCGTCTCGGTCTCGGTACTCATACCAGATAGCAGGTATGTCATGCTATGCGTGTATCTCGATTCTCAAGCCAGATCGCCGGCATGTCTCCAAAAGCGTGCCACGAGCATCTTAGTACTCATACCTGATAGCAGGCACGTCATGCTATGCGTGCATCTCGGTCCTCAAGCCAGATAGCCGGCGTGTCTCCAAAAGCGTGCCACGAGCATCTCGGTACTCATACCAAATAGCAGGCACGTCATGCTATGCGTGCATCTCGGTTCTCAAGCTAGATAGCCGGCATGTCTCCAAAAGCGTGCCACGAGCATCCCGGTACTCATACCAGATAGCAGGCACGTCATGCTATGCGTGCATCTCAGTTCTCAAGCCAGATTACCGGCATGTCTCCAAAAGCGTGCCACGAGCATCTCGGTACTCATACCAGATTGCAGGCACGTCATGCTATGCGTGCATCACGGTTTTCAAGCCAGATAGCAGGCATGTCTCCATCGCGTCCCACCTCATGATGGCTCGGCCCATGCATGCTCGACCTTATGCTGGTCCATCCACGTGCTGGCTCCGACCTCACGCTGGCACGACCACATGCTGGTCTCGACCGCATCCACGACCTCCATCCGCGTGCTGGTTACGGCCTCGCGCTGGCTCGGCCTCATGTTGGTCTCGGCCACATGGCGTCTCGGTAACAGTACTAGATGACCGGCAACGAGAATACACCTAGTGACGAGCGTGGTAGTCATGTCTCGGTCACAACTCTCGCCAGCTCGACAGCAGTGCCCCTCCTCAGCTTGGCATTCTCTAGCTAGGCAATAAACAGACTACATCTCTGGCGACGAGCCACCTGGTCATGCCTCCATCTCTCAGTTGGTGACGAACCAGTTGACTGAAGACCACCAATCTCAAGCGACAAACTGCTCCAAGGCACAAGTGTTGTCCTCCATGATACTTAGCTTCTGACCTCAAAGAGAAGTCTAATGACCTCAGAAGCTGGGAGGCTATTGTGTGGGGATATTTCCGAACTCACCGGAACACTGGCCTGATGCTCCATCTCATGCTACAGCGCCAGCTAGTCCATCTCGGCAAGGCTCGGTCTCAGCCTCCACCAGCTCAGTCAAGTGCTCCCACCTTGGTCCATGCCTCCGCAAGCTCGGCCAGGTTCTCCCACCTCGGTCCACGCTTTCATCTCGCCCTGGCACTCCACCTCGGCAGATTCCACTTCGGCCACCTCGGCACCTAACATCAAGGCCTCCCCTGACCTCGGACTCTCGACCGAGGTCGCAAGGCGTCTCCCGACCTCGAAACCCCAACCACCTTGGCAACACATCCTGACTCGGTCAGGATGTCAGAGCTAGCCGAGGCAGGGGCTGACAGCTGTCCTTCCATGGATGCTCAGGCACGCTACAGCACGTGCGATAAGACAAGGGCACCGCCCATACCCTCTGACAGCCACCCATGCTGCCCATGCTTCCTACAAATCGGCGTCCACAGGCACCAGAGAAGGCTATGATGGGACTGTACCTCCCTAGTACCTGACAATGTGAGCTATGACGAGACAGTCAACCACCTCCTCGTCTCATCTCCTCCTCTATAAATGGAGCAAAACGAGAACAATAAAACGGGCTCTCTTTCTCCTCTTTTAGAAAACCACACGCTGGTATCATCTTCTTCCCCAAAATCTCTATCCTTAGTCCAGTTCTCATACTGACTCAGGTATCGGAGAGCCCTGCGCTACCCACAGCTAGGGTCCTCTGACTGTTATCTTCTTCCTCCCTTCTCCAGGTTTCAGGCAGGCAGCGGTGTTCAACCAGAGAGCTCTCAGCTCCACTCTCTACACCTTGTGAGTCATTTTATGCACTTACAGTTTTGATATGAAATGATTCAGTTTTGATAATATAGAATGATGATTTAATGAAGGAGGAAAGAAGATTTGAAATTGAAATGCAAAGAAAGGAGTGAAACAGTGCAGAAATGCACTATTCCATGGACCTGCCAGAGAGCAGGCTCGCTAGAGCGAGCCTGGACTCGCTCTAGTGAGCCCACTCTCTGGGAGGGTCTGCTTGAGCGGACCCAAGCCCGCTCGAGGGGGCCTGACCCTGCCTCCCAGCCCGTTTAGACCTTTTTAATGCATTTCTTTATAAATTTTGGGACTGTTTTTAATCTTTAATGATTTTAATCGTGAGTTGCATAATTTTCTCATGATCTTTTAACTGCCTTGAGCCATAAGCAATGACTTTGTCATCTTGCATCAAAACACAGCCTAATCCCACATTTGATGCATCAGTAAAAAATGACAAATCCGCCACTGCCCGACAGTAATGTGAGAATTGGAGCAGTGGTGTTCGCATTGAATATATGGAGACACTATCTCTACGGGGAGAAATTCGAAGTCCATTCAGACCACCGAAGCTTACAATATTTATTCTCGCAGAAAGATTTGAACATGAGGCAGAGACGGTGGATGGAATATATCAAAGACTATGACTTCCCGATCAAGCATCACCCGGGCAAAGTGAATGTGGTAGCTGATGCATTGAGCAGAAAATCAGTAGTCATGGCTAGTTTAAGAGGAATCAGTGTCTTCCAACAGTTTGAAGAGCTAGCATATATGATCGTGTCTGATATACTACTTTGGTGTAATCGACTCAAAAGAAGTGCTAAGTGGGTGATTAGGTGCATTCAAAGTCAATTTTTAGCAGTAGAAAAAGAGGTATTATGCAGAAAGGAGCATGATTTGAGAGCAGGATAGAAGAGATTTTGTGGATTTTATCAACTTACAGGTTATTGGATTGGACAGTGTATAGATGCAAGCTGAAGAAGTGGCACTAGTTGGTTGTAGTTTTGTTTACTCTATGGACGGAGGTACATTAGCTGTGTGGAAGAAAGTTGGAAATAAATTCAGATTTATAAGGCAGTGAACATAATTTACGATGGGACACTTGGATGTGGATGAGATACTATTCTTGCAGGAAAGGTAGAGCATGAGACAGAGGTAGAGGATCAAGAGCAATAAGCAGATAGAACCAGAGCAGGCATGAACTTCTGAGTACAACGAAGAAAGATTGGACTTTATGATTGTAAACACATACTGGATTTCCAAGATTTTCTGGGATGGAGATTACTTTGATGGGAGCTTGTCTACAACCACAACTTCATGCGAGTGTCAGGATCACCGCGTGCAGCTTTGTATGACTTAAGGCATAGAATTCCAGGGTGATAGAGGAGACGGAACTTACAGTTTTCTTGGAACGACAGTGATTGACAAGGCAAGTAAAGAATTGATCCAATGCAAAGATGACTGATAACCACCAAGAGATGACTAGAGGAATTTTTGAACATCAGTTTTGTCAGAGGAGTATGTTGTTGAGTAGCTGTGTGGGACTGTATGAAGCCTCAACCGGATCAGGTATGTTGTTTGCAGGCACATCTCACTGCCAGGTTTGAGCAGGGGGTATCACATTGCCGAGGTTCAGCGTAGGATGTCAATGTTTTGATTGGTCTTCTGAGGTTTTTTTTTTTTTTTTTGTTTTGGTTTAGTTCATATGGAGGACTAAATGTTCTAAGGGGGGGAGGATGTAAGACCCCAACCCCTAATCCTCGTGTTTTGTGCTGTCTTAGATGTGTTTTAGCTTTTTGAGTGAGATTAGAGTTGGTTTGACTTCGTTTGTGAGTTGGGTTAGATTTTTCATAGCTTTGGAGAACTTTGAGAGTCCTTGAGTTTAGTTTGACCCGGCCCGGGGTGGTCCATGTGTTTAGTGCTCTTGTGAGAATTTACTCTTGGTTTCAAAAAAATTCTAATTTTTACTCCTTTTGACTAGTTTAATTAATCTCAACAACTTTCATGTTTTATCTGTTTGAATTTGAAACTCAGAAATCGTGGTTTTCGAGAAAAAAGGGCAAAAATGACTTTTCACTCCAAATCTGAACCCAAATTTCGAAATTCCAGAACCATGTCAAAAGTATACTTTTTAGAAAATAGATTTTTTTAGGATCATTTTATCCTTCTTCGTCGATCTCGTCCGGGGCCCGCAAGATGATGTTTTAGCCATTGCAAGTTTTAGACCTGGTGGGGCCCACTTTCCACTTAACTTTATCCTCCTATCTCCCTCACACACGTTTTCAAATCTGCAACCCATTTTCAGTTTCAGAACTCAGGAAACCAGAGAGAAAACCTTCTTCTCCTTTTATCTTTCTCCTCCTTGCATGTTAGCCATTTGAGCTTGGATTGAAAAACTGAGAGCACCATCTTCTTCCTCTCCTTCCTAGCTCTCCATTGCACCCATTTATTTGGGGATTCCAGCTGGACTACTACCTCTTCTTCTTCCTTGCTTCTTGTTTGGATAGCTTCAGGTAAGAACTCCTCTTCATCTTTTAATGGAGCCTTTTGAGCTCCTTAGGAAGCTTTTCTACTAACATGCAAACCCATTTTCGAAATGGGGGTTTTGTTTGTTCAAAATGGTGATTTTTTTTAATGGTTTTTGTTGGGATTCCTTTGTAGATTTCGTGGCTCTCTTTGGATAGGATCTTTGAGGGAAGTTTGTTTAGCATTTGGGCTAAAAAGGCAAGTAAACTTTATAGGCTCCATGTGCATGTGGTTTATGGATTGTTTTTCATCCTTGAAAATGCATGATCTTATTGTTTAAATTCTTAATTATATTGTGTTTGTGTGGGGAGATTTTCAAGACACCAGGATTATGTTGATCTCGGCTATAAGATGACAATTAGCACGCCCACATGCCGCCCAGACGCACCTCGGGTGCCGGGATAAAGGCCTCAGCCGAAACCAGACTGACTTCGGCTGCCAAGGTTGACCTCGGCTGAGAGCCTGACCCCGGCCGAAGAAGCCGGGACGGAAGCCGAAATGAAGAAGAACACCCCCCCCCCGGTCTCGCCCCCACGTCCGCCACGTCACAAGACACGTGGCAGAGTAGGGTCACGAGCCAGTGAGACAAATGGGCCATCCCAGCCGTCCACAATCTTCGCCAGATCTCTGACATGGCGGTATCCAGCGGCTGTAGCCAAATCAGGGCAAAGCCCGAGGATGGATCCGATGGGACCCCTACCGCCAAAGGCGACCAACACAATCAGGCCCAACATGACATGCATTTAATGTAATGTGGGCTGATCGGACTGGCAATAAATGCTTTATGGGCTGTGATGGACCCGCATTTATTACTTTGTGGGCTAATGAGAGCTTCCCTATCAAATCAAGGGACCCACTCCAAGATATCAGGTAAAGTTCTCTATAAATAAGATAACATCCCATAACACAGGGAGGTAATACATACTCATTAGAGCTGTTACTCTGCCTCTCTTCTTCCTCTCCTTCCTTTGTTCAGTTCATATACTAACTTAGGCATCGGAGAGCCTTGCGCCACTCAGGCCAGGGTCCTCTGACCGTTCGTTCTTCCCTTTTCAGGCTTTGAGGCAGCTGAACTTCATCTTACATTTGGATAAGTCCTATCAGGCACCCCCTAATCTGTGGGAAAAGTATTAGCCCAATCTTCCCAAATACCATGCATCCAAAAGCTAAGAAAGGAGGAGAATCTTCAAGAGCGATGATTCAGCTACCGGGCCCGTCGGCGGACGCCCCTCCTTAAAGGCGATCCTGGGCAGGGCTTGGCGCGTCTGCAGGCGAGGAGTGCCCAGACTCGCGCATCTTCGTCCTAGTTCCATTTCCAGAGTAGGTTGAGGATTCATCCCCGGGCGAGGAAGTCATGCCTCCCCGACGGGACGAACGGCGACAGGAGCGTCCCCAGAAGAACAAAGTCGTAGCAGTCGACAGGTCACACCATCCACGACACCTCGCTGACGGAGGGGATGTCGCAGCTCAAAATGCCCTTATCCAGGAGCAGGAGAAGCTAATCCGTCAACTCCAGCAGTAGCTAAGAGCAGCAGGAGCTACCTCGTTAAGGCAGCCCTTCGGGCGCCAAGGCGAGAAGAAAGCCGCCCAGAGCAAGGCAGTCCAGTCCTCCCACGAGGATTTGAGAGCTTATCTGAATGAAAAGAGTGGTCGGGCCAACGATGAAGGCTCGAGCAACAGTCGAAGCCATCATGGCCGAGACAGCCAAGCTCGCAGCCATCACAGTCGAGGCCACTCGAAGCGGAAGTCAGAAGCACTGTCACCGGAGAAGGATGACGAGCAGGAACGGCTCGACAGGCGTATTAAACTAGCTGTTCAGCATAACTTGGAGATGGCTGGCCTCGCCCGAGACTAGCAAGATATTTGCAGCCCCACCAATCTGGGGGTCTCCCCCTTTACACGGGATATCAAGGAGACTCCCCTGCCCAAGAAGTTCTCTGTCCCGCGATTCGTCCCTTACGACGAAGTCTCAGATCCAGCCGCTCACCTCCGGCACTTCTCTCAGAGGATGTCCATTTGGGGGACGAGGGCCACCTCAACTGCAAAGTCTTCTCCTCCAGTCTGGGCGACCTCCCCCTGAAGTGGTTCTGGGCCCTCCCGGAGAAATCTATCTCGAGTTGGAGACAGCTCCAGCTCTCCTTCTTGAAGAAGTTTCAGGCCTACAGTGTCGTCCCCAAGATCGATGTTGATATACTGGCCCTGAAGATGAAGCAAGGCGAGAGCACCACCCAGTTCGCCAAACGGTTATGGGCGACTTACAGCCAAATCGAAGTCTCCAAGGATGAAGTGGCAGTTTTCACTTTCCAAAACGCTCTGTTGCCAGGAAACGAGCTCAGGAAAGACCTGGCCGGAGACCCTGTAACCTCCGTGCCAGCCTTGATGTCCAGGATAAAGTGCTATGTCGCACGAGAGGAAGATGATATTCGGGCCCGGGAAAGCCACGGCGCGGGACACAAGGATAAGGGCAACCAGCCCCCAAAGAAGGACAAGAAGCCTTTCCGGAAAGAAGATCCGCACCAAGCTTGGGTTTCGACCTCGGCAAAGACCCCAACGTCCAAATCTGGGGGCACTAGGAAGCCTAAGACTCCCTCCAATTCCTATCAAGCTGTGAGTACCATCTTCAGGGAGCCGATTCATCAGATCATGCATAAGATCAAGCACAGGCCATCCTTCAGCTAGCCTCAGCCTATGCAGAGCGACCCCTCCTCCCGTGACCAAGACAGGTTTTGCGCCTACCACAAGCAGAATGGGCATAAAACCGAGGAGTGCAGGATCCTAAAGTCTCACCTGGAGAAGCTTTCCAAGGAAGGCCACCTGGAGGAATACATCAAGACAGGAGATGCTGGCAATGGCCGAATTCATCAGAGCGCCGACAAGGACCCGGACAGTGACGAATCTGAAAAGATCATCAATGTCATCCATCTGGCGCCTTCAGTGCCTTCTCCCTGTTGACACCAAAAATGTCACTTTGTCTTTCCAAGATCCAAAGAGCTACATGAAGTCGCAACCTGCCATAAATAGGCAATGCTGCTTCCAAAAATAAAATCTTGTCAGAATCAAACAAAAACTGCAAGATTCATCCAGACAGCCAAAAGAGGAGTACACAAGAAGTTTCAAGCCATTTCAAGATCATTTGGCCTAACTTCGCTTCTCCGACAGCCAAATCAAGCCTCTCGGCGGTAAAGCTCTCCGGGACCATGGTTTCCAAGACAGAACCTATGGATCATCTTAAAATGACTCCAATAGGTTCCCTGTCAAATTTCAAGTCAATCGGACATCGGTTGACCGCACATCAAACCGCGACATCTTCATCGCGACAAAAAGCAAGTCTGCAGGTGATAGGACCCCAAACGGCTTCGAAACTCAAACAAAAGCCTATGGTTGGTCTTATTTATTGCTCAGCAGGCTTCACACCAAATTTCAGGTCATTCCGACATCGTTTGACCCAGTTTCAGCTTTTGACAGAAAATCGGCAGCTCTGCGCGACAAAGTCTTCGGCTTTCTCAGGAAATTGGAAACTTTGCAAAAAAAAATGCAAGGATTCTCATCAGGTTTCCTACAAAGAAATCAGGCCAATAAATGATCAAAATGTCAAAGAAAAGTACAGAAGAAAAAAGAATCAGAAAAGAGCAAAAACGGACGCAAAACGGGACCAGAAAGGGGGAAAACCCCCCCAGGGTCGCAGACCCCTGCGACCCTGGGCCAGGGTCGCAGGCCCCTGCGACCCTGGCCCAAGGTCGCAGGCCCCTGCGACCCTGGGCCAGGGTCGCCGGCGACCATGGACCCCGGGGTCGCCGGGAAAGCCCCGGAAACCCCGGTTTTCACCGTTTTTTTCGCGATTCGAGAAGCCCAGCCTCTGGTACTTTCCAAAATTCATGCTTTTGAGACACCAAGTCCTCTGATATCCGTCCAAAACACGGGTAAATCATCAAGAGTATCAAAGACAGTATTGATCGCCACCTGGTCAACCAAAAAAAAGTGTGCTTTCCACCCGACCGATCGAGAAATCGACAGGACAGATGGCACCGACCCGCTGTTGGCAACAAACACCTGAAATTACATGGTCATCTGATGTCGATCTACATGAAGATCCATCGATGATCATCAACAGAAGAATTCCAAAAGACGTGGCACGGCCCGCGACTCTTCAGCTGCTCGGCGACCACTTAATGCGATTAATTGACTAGCTTTATTACAGTCATTAATCCATTTCCTTGGACGGCCCAATCAGAAGCAAGCATTTGGGAGTTACAAGTCAAGAGATTCATGGCATTTAACCCATGAAACTCCTCCCATCATGGCGATTAAAGGCGATTAAATGCCCTCAATCTCCTCCGGCCAATCAGAAGCCAAGAAAAAAGAGTTACAAAATAAACAAATCAATTTTGTAACTCCTCCCATTATGTGGCTTAATGACATTAAAAGCCCATAAGCTCTCCTAAATGGCTACCAAGAGCCTATAAATAGGAGAGCACTCCAAAGGAATCCAGATCGGAAAAAAAGAGACAGACACACAGACAGAGAGAAGCACAGAAATCCAGAGAAAGGAAAAAGAGAGAAAACTCTGCAGAAGTTCTACACCGGCCACCGCAACAAGGTGACAAAAGTCCCTTGGGGGGCACCCCCCCCAAGGTCCTTGCCTTCTCCTCCTGCCTCCAATGGCTTAGATATGGCTTTTCAGCCCGTCTACTCGGTTTTTTATTGGACATAGGACCTTCCTTTGGTCTTTGTCTTCTAAAAACCCGAGGTTATAGCCAAGCCAAGCGAATCAAATAGCATCCTCTGTTCTCATCTGCATGGATGATGGCGAAGCCCACATATGGCTTGCGACCGTCAATCTAAACGAGTCCCCCACAATCTCCTGAGAAGTTAGATCCTCCTTTTCTTGCTTTTCATTGTAGTTTGTATTTTTTTAAAAGAGACAAAAATCACAATTCTTGTCTTTCATTATTGATAAGAATTGTAAATCGGCTATAAACGCCAAAATCGGCTATAAACGCCAAAAATCGGCTATAAACGCCAAAATCGGCTATAAATGCCAAAAAAATCGCCTTTCACGGCAAATCAAGAAAATGTCTCTTTTCTTAAATATATGTGCAATGGAAAACTTGAAAGAAGTTGATTTCCTTTTTACTTGCGAAGGTTGATCTCCGGATCACCACTTGCAATTCCAAGTAAAAATAGAAAATCTGGCACACCCACAAAAAAAGAAATGTTGATGCACGCCCCTGCCCCCCGGTTACGAAAGGGTCGGACCCGACGGACTCCCACGTCCGCCGACCTCGGTAGAACCAAGCAGGAGCGCGGTCCATCAAGCTGGCATCACCCGGTGGGACTCGTTTATTTGAGAACACGATGCTAGAAATGAAATATTTGCATATCATATATTTTGCTCTATGCTTATATTTCTTTTCTTGATTCCTTGGCTACTTTATAAATTGGTGGCCTATGTTGAATTCTGCAAAAAAAAATGAGATGAGATTTTTTGTTTGGAAATTTCTAATTCTTTGAATTTATTTCCATTCTTTCTCTTTTCAAAAAAAAAAATTTAAAAAAAAAAAACAAAAAAAAATCAGATTTCTCAATTTGGATTCAAAATTGAGAAACCTTGATCCGTTCCTATCGTTCATCGCGCTTGCAGAAATGTTGAGCCTGTTCGACTAAGGTTTTGGGCCATGGTTTCTCTTCGATGAGTTCATTAAAAAATCAAAAAAAAATATATATATATATATAAAAAAAAATTTTTTAGATTTCTCAATTTGGATTCAAAATTGAGAAACCTTGATCCGTTCCTATCGTTCATCGCGCTTGCAGAAATGTTGAGCCTGTTCGACTAAGGTTTTGGGCCATGGTTTCTCTTCGATGAGTTCATTAAAAAATCAAAAAAAAATATATATATATAAAAAAAAAAAATTTTTTTTAGATTTCTCAATTTGGATTCAAAATTGAGAAACCTTGATCTGTTCCTATCGTTCATCGCGCTTGCAGAAATGTTGAGCCTGTTCGACTAAGGTTTTGGGCCATGGTTTCTCTTCGATGAGTTCATTAAAAAATCAAAAAAAAAATATATATATAAAAAAAAAAAAAATTTTTTTTAGATTTCTCAATTTGGATTCAAAATTGAGAAACCTTGATCTGTTCCTATCGTTCATCGCGCTTGCAGAAATGTTGAGCCTGTTCGACTAAGGTTTTGGGCCATGGTTTCTCTTCGATGAATTCATAAAAATAAAAATAAAATAAAAAATAAATATAAAAAAAAAAAAAAAGACATAGACCACTAAGGTTAAACCAACTGTGTTCTTTGATCATGGTTGATTCAAAGGAAAGCCTTGTCCAGAGTGTGGAGACAGCTTGACTGTTCTAGGCAAGGGTCCTCCAAACGGGTTCATTAAGTAATCCTACCCTTACCTGGGGGCAATTCTATCAATCAAGATTTCATAAGACCGGGTTAGGAGGCCTATGTGTACTCTCTCGTCTTTTTTAAAAAAAAAAAAAATATAATAAATAAAAGAAAAAAAATATAAAAATTTTAAAATAAAAAATAAAAAATAAAAAAAAAATTTTCAAAAAAAAAAAATCTTAAAAAAAATAAAAAATAAAAAAAAAAAGATTTTTTTAAAAAAAAAAAAAAAAAAATCTTCAAAAAACTTCAAAAAAAAAACTTCCGTCATTTTGGGTTTAGATTGGAGAAATCTTGGTCTTCTTCTTTCTGAGCACTGGCGCTCGCGGAAATCGCTGAGCCCGTGTTCAGATTGGAGTGCCTTTTGCTCTCTTTGATGAACCCGATATTGGCCTTTCAAAAGAAAACTCGTCATTTTTAGATTCAGATCCGAGAAATCATGGTTCATTTCTTTCTGAGCACTGGCGCTCGCGGAAATCGCTGAGCCCGTGTTCAGATTGGAATACCATCTGCTCTCTTTGATGAATCCAATCTTGACCTTTCAAAACAGAGAATCTCATCTCATAGATGCGGTCTCAAAACATTTGTGTCTAGCGGTACTAGTACGCCCTTTCAGGGTCTACTGTATTGCGACCGGCACATTTGTAACTCCAACTTTATATTCTTCTTACTTCGAGCAAGCTCTGCTTCTCGATAAGTCGAATTTAAGTTCACAATTGCTTCTAGCAGTCACTGGGATGCCCATTCCAGGCTTACCACACCTGCGATCAGAACAATTGTACCCTCTATGGCATTTTGTCTTCCTCATATTGTTTGGGTCATCTACCTCGAGCAATTTGAAAAGACGAAACCATAGAACTTCCCATTTATGATCATTATATTCTTGTGATTACTAATGGATGTGGTCTTGTTTCAGAAATTTTCGAAAAAACTAACAATGGCAGCTTCACTAACCATTACTTTCGACGAAAGCAAGCACCAACTCATGCTTCAACAGAAGCAAACCACGCGCACCTACAAGCGCCCCATCAGCTGCCGAAGTGTCAACTCCCTCGGCAACTCTGTGAACTCCGGGTCGACCTCGACTCCCCGGACTATCGTCTTCGGGACGCTGGGACCATTCCCACTTCCTGAGGAACAAACTGCTCCCTCCAAGAAGCAGAAACTCGCCTCTCAACGTGTCACTACCGTGACACCAAAGGCGAGCACCAGAAGACCTGAAGCCCGTGGCAGCCCCACGAAGCCTCAACCTGCAAACAACCAGGTCTACCCCAAGACTTGGTCCCCAAGACCTTCACCAAAACAAAGAAGGTCCCGGACATCCACTAAGCCAGCATTCCTGGCCCCACTCAAGGAGAACCAGTTCTATCCTCTTGCTTACATGAAAGAGGAGAAACCCATCTCCAACCTGACTTCAAAGTCATCCCAGCATGAGCCGGCTTGTTCCTACAAGCCCAAAATCAAGTCATGCATCACAAGGCCTCCACAAGCACTTGCTAAGGCCTACAAATCTGCAGTTCGACCCTTCATCTCTACAGGGGCCGAACTTCACAAATTCAAAGCTTCGCTGCAACAGGCGAAGGATAGGGTTCGCATCCTGTCCTTGCCCAGCTACAGAGAAGACAGGCTCGGCTGCTGCGCCCGAGGGAGTACATCCTTCATCGTCAGAGCCCAGTCAGAGCTGACCGAAGCTCAAATTGCTCGTCGTATACGCCGCCGCGCGTCGTACCGACAAAAGAGACTACAGAAGCAAAGGACCCAGCCTCCCACACTTCAAGTCTCTCCTAAATGGGTCGAAAAAGAAAGACCCAACCAAGTTGCTGCCGTCCATATGGTTGGAAAAACCAGAAGGCGCCAAAAATCAGCAACAAAAATCCATGTCCGACGTCCAATGACCCGCAGCGTCTCAAGGACAAGAAGACATTCAGAAGAATCCCCTGCTCCTTCAAGCAAAGGACAGCAGAGTGATCCTTCCTCAAGCTCCTCTTCAAAAAGAATGAGCCCCAGCTCAGTCACCAGGACAGTTTCTTCGTTCGAATCACGAAGGATGAATGTCTTGGCTACAAATTCTGAGCCACCACCCCACAATCCACCTCCAGAAGATGCGATCACCCGCATCCAGCAGTTGGAACAGGGCCAGCAGAGGATTGAAACTCTGATGGAAAACCTTCTCCTCGCCTTCCAAAATCAGGCGAACAATGAACCTCCTCCGAATCATCAAGACGACGAGGTAAATAGAGAAGAAAATGAGTCACGCGCCCTTACTAAAAAGGACGTAGACGGTATCCTCGCCAAAGCAAAAGAAGAGGATATACTCAAAGAGCATGGGATCAAGCCACCATATCCCTTATGGATGGACTCGGTCCCGTTCCCCACCAAATTCAAGCATCCTACTCTCCAAACATATACGGGGAAAGGATCAGCCAGACAGCACGTCATCCACTTCAAGATCCTGACGGGAGCTATTGCAGATCAAGATGCACTCAAGATCCGCCTCTTTGCAAGTACCCTAAAAGGTACGGCCTTCGATTGGTACTCCACTCTGCCGGAGGACTCAATCCAAAATTGGGCCATGCTAGAGACACGCTTCCTGACTCACTTCAAAGGTGAGGATCACCCCGCTACTATGGCTCAGCTGTGCAGCCTAAAACAGGGGGAGAATGAATCAACATATGACTTCATTCACAAGTGGAAAGCAATGGCATACAAATGCTCTGATGTATTGCCACAAGCGTCGCTAGTCGACATCTGCCGAAACAACATGAGAGCCAGAATCCGCTCCATGATCATCGGCAACAAATCAAAAAACCTGGGAGAACTCCTAGAAGCTTCCATGGAAGCTGAAACGGTGATTAAAGACCTCAACAGTCAGAAATCATCAAGAAAAGAGCCAACCGCCATTGCAACCTCTAAACCAAAGAAGAAAGAGGTCCTCAATGTGCAGACCAAGCCAGCTCCTCAGCCACCAAAGAAAGCTGAAAACAAAGCTGTTGGTAAGAGACCTGAACTCTCTGATGCCTTCAAAGAACGAGTAGAGAAGAAATACCCGTTTGATGAAGATGTTGATGAAATCTTCGGGGCTCTTGTGGCAAACGGCAAGCTCACCTTGCCTGAACCAAAAAGACCGGGTGATGTTGGCAAAACCAACGATCCTCGGTACTGTCCATACCACCAGATGATCTCGCATCCTCTCAATCAATGCTTCGTTGTGAGAGAGAAAATAAATGAGATGTGGAAAAACGGAGTCATCACCTTTGACAAAAACTATGGGTCTGCCTCCGTCAACATGGTGACATGTGGACAAACATCAAGATCACCGAAGAAGAAGATCAATACTTCCTTCAAGGTGATAAACTCAATCGAAGCGTCCGAGGAACTGGTTCCTTACCCGACACCAGACGGACAACCGATATGGGTACATCCCGATCTCCTGGAAGATGAAAATTGGGAGGTCGTGAAAATAAAGCCTACCGCTCGACAGCGAAGGCAGGCTAGGAAACATCTCCTCAAGCTCAAACGGCAAGAGAAGACCCAGCCAAAACTAGAGGTCAAAGAAAAGGCAGAGGCTTCCTCTACCGCTTCACTGGAGGTAACAAAAACATCCCTTCCAGAGACTTCAAAGGGGGTAAGGAAATTCACTCTCAGTGATTTCATGCCACCTCAATTCAAAGAAGCCATGCAGGAGACATCATACTCTTGCAATTCGGTAGTTGGATTCTCCATTGATGGATACGAGTCCAGCGACACCGATGATGGATTCGAACCCAACTACACAGATGAGTGGGAGGAGTCCCTTGAAACAGGAGAATATCTCTCCGATGAAGAATGGGTTCCTGAGTCTCATCTTATGCCAGTAATCTGGTATAACCCCCTACAGCCACAAGGATCCTGGTCTGATGATGAAGAAGACCAAGAGGCTGTACAAGAAAATGCTGCTGACCCAGCACCTCTCATCACTCCAGTGGAAATCAACAATGTTGAGCCACAAAGAGATGATGAAGAAGAAGATCCGGCTCCTATGCCTGATCTTGAAGAATATGCAAGGATCTTGCAGCGACTCGCTCTAGAACAAGAGCAAGAACGCGGTCAACGAGCCTCCTCAACAATCACCGGAAGAAAACAAACCATCCGGTAAATCTGAAGAGAGCATGCAAACTCCCTTCATCATCTCCCTCAAATCTTCAAAGCCTTTGGTCATCACAACTAAAGTGAAGAAGGCAAAACAAAAGCCTGGGGGCAAATTTGTTGTCTCTTTCGTGTCTATCATGCAAGACACGGACTCGGATTCAGAGCCAGAAGACGACACATCGTCAAGCCAAGCTGACACTCAGCAAGTTCAGCCTGCTCTTACTCCAATGGAGACAACTTCTGACATAGAAGATCCTACGTCAGCTTCCTTCGTTGTTCCAGCAACTTCAACAAAGGAAAAGCCGATCTTCTTCCATAGATCGGATGCTTCTTCATCAAACTCCATGCTTGAACCTTTCCAAAATAAAGGTACGCCTCAACTATCCTTATACAGTTCTGTGGCACAAGCTATTATGAAGAAAATGGGCTATGACGCTCAAAACCCAGTCGGTTTGGGAGAAGGACGCGGTATTCTCACACCATTGGGGCCCGTCTTGACCAAAAGCCAGCTGGAAGATTGGAGACTCTACGGCTATGTAGAAAAGTCTTCACACGGGTTAGGGTATGATCCTGACACTCCCTTGAGACAGTTGACACAAAGGCTTAAAAGTCAATATGCTGACCAAGCCTCAACATCTCAAGTCCATGAAGACATCGATCTCCCTGCATATCTCTTTGATGAGTCACCTGACAAAGATCCAGGAAGCTCATCCAATTGGCACGATTTCTCCGAAAATGAAGAGGAGTTGTCCGATGGCACAGACGTGTGGACTTCTGACTCAGAAGAACCCTCATCTCCAAAAGAAGTAGCCTACTTCGACTCGGTTTCAACAGGCGATTGGGATCATCTCATAGCAAGCCTTGGGAAAACTACCGATCAAGAAGACCCGTGGAAAGGAACAAAACCTTGGTCAGGAAATGCCCTTGAAACCCCAGAAGGTTTCGTTGAGCTGGAAGCCTCCGAAAATATTGTGGAGGAACCACCTTCGAACCTTCCAACAGAAGATCCTGTTCAAAAGATAGACTTGGGAACACCAGATAGCCCACGTCCTGTATTCATAAGCAAGAATATAAAGGATGATGAGTTACCCGAGTATATCGCTTTTCTTCGTGAGTTCGTTGATTGCTTTGCATGGTCTTATGCTGAAATGCCAGGCTTAGACCCCAAAATAGCAGTTCACAAACTCAATCTTCAAGAAGACATCAAGCCTGTCAAGCAAGGCCAAAGAAGATTCCGTCCAGATGTGATGGATAAAATTGAACAAGAAGTTCAAAAACTCAAAAGCGTCGGCTTCATCCGTGAGGAACAACATCCTGAATGGTTGGCCAACATTGTCCCCGTGACAAAGAAAAATGGGCAGATCAGGGTCTGTATTGACTATAGAGACCTGAATGGCGCATGCCCAAAAGATGAATTTCCGCTCCCCATACCAGAGGTAATGATTGATAATACCTGTGGATTCGAGCGAATGACATTCATGGATGGCTTCTCTGGCTACAATCAGATAAAGATGCATCCTGAGGATGAAAAACATACATCCTTTCGAACCCCATTTGGCGTGTATTGCTACACTGTCATGCCATTCGGTTTGAAGAATGCTGGTGCCACATATCAGAGGGCTATGATGAAAATATTCCAAGATATGCAGCACAAGACGGTTGAATGTTACGTTGATGACCTCGCCGTCAAAAGCAAAAGAAAAGAAGATCATCTCGAAAACCTCCGAGAAGTCTTCCTCCGGCTTCGCAAACACAAACTGCGAATGAATCCATTGAAATGCTTCTTCGGCGTCTCGTCGGGTAAGTTCCTCGGATTCTTAGTTCGGAAAGCTGGAATAGAGCTTGACCCCATAAAAGTCAAAGCCATTCTAGAAATGCCCTCTCCAAGAACCTTGAGAGAACTTAAAGAGCTTCAAGGGAGATTAGCCTACATCAGACGGTTCATCTCCAATCTTTCGGGGAAATGCCGTCCATTCTCCCGGTTGATGAAAAAAGGTGTAAACTTTGTCTGGGATGCTGACTGTGAAGCTGCTTTCCAAGACATCAAGTCATACCTGACAAAACCTCCAGTGTTAGCTGCTCCTACCACTGGAAAACCATTCATCTTGTACACAAGAGCCCTTGATCACTCTTTGGGAGCTCTGCTTGCGCAAGAAAATGATCAAAGAAAAGAAGCTGCTCTATATTACCTCAGCCGCATGCTAGTAGGTGCAGAGCATCGCTACTCTCCAGTCGAAAAAGAATGTCTTGCAGTGATGTTCGCCGTACAAAAGCTGCGTCACTACTTGCTTTCCAACACAGTCTACCTGGTCTCGAGGGTCAACCTCTTGAAGGTCCTTGTCACAAAGGCAGGTTCTCTCAATGCTCGACTGGCAAAATGGTCCATCCTTCTGTCACAATTTGATATTAGGTATGTACCACAAAAAGCAATCAAAGGGCAAGCTCTAGCGGACTTCCTCGCAGAGCATCCATTGCCTAAAGATTCTCCACTCAGAGATGATCTCCCAGACGAACCAGTCTACAATGTGGAGACTTTCTCACAAAGTGCCTCCTGGGACATGTACTTTGACGGTGCAACCAGGACAAATGAAAAAAGACAGCTGATCTCGGGAGTTGGCATCCTCTTTGTTAGCCCCGACAAATACATGATTCCACACGCTTTCTCGCTACTGGAACCATGCACAAACAATGCAGCTGAATATCAAGCTCTGATCTTAGGATTGGAACTCGCCATCGAATCCGGTATCACCATGCTGGAAGTCTTTGGAGACTCTCAACTGATCGTCAACCAGATGAATCAGAAATTTGAAGTCAGGAAGCCAGATTTGTTGCCCTACTACAACAAGGCACAATCACTTCTGCAAAAGTTTGACATCTGTCACATCACCCACATTCGTAGAGGTGAAAACATACGTGCAGATGCCCTAGCCGGACTTGCCGCATCCATGGCAATCCAAGAAGGGGAAAACATGCAAGTCACAGTGTGCGAAAGAAGAATCCTTCCTCCTCTTAACACACACCAAGCAGTTGCTGAATACCACCAAGTGGTCGGAAGTCGGATTTCAATCCTTCAAACTTCAATTGGCGACTGGAGGGACCGTTCATTGATTACATTATGTTCGGAATCCTACCTGAAGATCCAAAAGAACGGGTAAGCATCCAAAGGCGAACCCCAAGCTTCCATTTGGATATTCCTTCAAAAATCCTTTACAGGAAATCCTTCAACGGAGTACTTCTACGCTGCTTGTCACAACAAGAGGCTGAAGAAACACTCAAAGAAGTTCATGCTGGTCTTTGTGGAGCTCATCAGGCTGGACCTAAGCTCTATGATCAGATAAAAAGGTTAGGATATTACTGGCCTACCATGGTAGCTGATGCAATGCAATTTGCTAAGCGCTGCCAACAATGCCAAGTTCATGGAGATTACATTCACATGCCTCCAGAATGGCTGCATCCTACAGCGATCTCATGGCCTTTCGAAGCCTGGGGTATGGACATCATAGGTCCTATTTCTCCCCCTTCAAGCAAAGGTCATCGCTTCATCTTCGCCGCTACGGATTATTTCTCCAAGTGGTCAGAAGCATTTGCGTTTAACGAAATGAAGACCTCATCAGTCCTTCAGTTCCTGCGCACCAACATCATTTGTCGTTTCGGCATACCCAAAAGATTCGTCCATGATAACGGACCACAGTTCCGGGATCATCGATTCTACAGGTTCTGCGACAAATACAAAATCCAAAGCTGTCCTTCGACTCCATACAATCCGGCAGCAAACGGGTTAGCAGAAGCTTTCAACAAGACACTCTGCAAAATCCTCAAAAAAATGGTCTCTAGTCACAAAAGAGACTGGAGCGACAAAATGTCTGAAGCTTTGTGGGCCTATCGAACCACCGTTCGAGGACCAACCCATAGCACACCATTCTCCTTGGTCTATGGATGCGAAGCTGTCGTGCCCTTGGAAGTACAAATTCCTTCCTTGAGGGTATCCCTGCAAAATGACATGACTCAAGAAAGCAATGTCAAATTGCGACTCCATGAGCTGGACAATCTCGATGAGAGACGGCTCGTAGCTCAACAAAGCATTGAACTTTACCAAGCACGCATGGCAGGATCTTTCGATAAAAAGGTCAGGCAACGCGCCTACAAAAAGAATGACTTGGTTCTTGCGGTAAAAAGACCAATGGTCTTCGCTCACAAGTCCAAAGGCAAATTCGAGCCAAAATGGGAGGGACCCTACGTCATCGACAAAGTTTTCTCCAATGGCGCATACGCACTCCTAAACATGGAAGGTGACAGATGTATGCTGCCCATCAATGGCAAGTTCTTAAAGCGGTACTACCCTTGAAGACTTACCCAACTGGGTAAGAGCAATGCCTGTACGGCCAAAACCGGTTTCCAGGTACACGCTCGCTAAACCCACCCTTTTTAGAATTTTCATATCAAATGTTGAAATTTCTAGAAATCTAAAACAATGCTTACTTTCATCGTTTCATTGTTCAACAAAAATCCAAGTTTAGGAACCTTTCCCTAACTTGACCAAAATTTTCAACCCTTGAACCCAAAATTCATAGTTTGAAACAAAATCCGGATTCAGGGATTTCCACCCTAGTCCACCCTGCCTTTTACCGCCAAAATGGTTTTAGGTCAAAACTTATGACCCTCGTGTCTTTAAACAAAAAAAAATGGTTTTTCAAAAACCCGCGAGGAAGCGACACTTAGTCGATACTCACACAAATCGGAAGCAAGCGAACCACGTTCGACACTTCCAAAATCGCAGGGAATCGACATTTCGTCGATACTTGCAAAATCCAAAACTGTGGAGACGCAACATTTCAGTTGATATCCACAACCCAAATTTCAAAGGTTCGAAAAAACCTAAAAAACTGTGGAGACGCAACATTTCAGTTGATATCCATAACCCAAAGGTTCGAGAAAACCACAAATTTCAAAAATCGTGGGGAAACGACATCAAGTCAGTACCCGCAAAACCAAAATTTTTGAAAAGCAAGGATGCGACATTCCATCGATACTTGCACCCAAATCCGCGAGGATGCGACATTCCATCGATACTCGCAATCGAATGAGCAAGGATGCGACATTCCATCGATACTTGCAAGAACATTCAGCAGGGAGGCGACTTTTAGTCGATACTTGCATTTTTTGAAAACCAAACCGGCTATAAATGCCATCAAAACAGGCTATAAATGCCACAAACCGGCTATCAATGCCACCAAAAACAAAACCGGCTATCAATGCCACACAAACAAAAAAACTTGGATTTCAAAAAAAAATGGCTATCAATGCCACCAAAACAAAACAGGCTATCAATGCCACCAAAAACCGGCTATAGATGCCACAAAACAAACCGGCTATCAATGCCACCAAAACTGGCTATAGATGCCACGAACAAAAAAAAACAGGCTATCAATGCCACAAGAAAAGCTGGCTCTCATGCCAAAATTGGCTTCCATGCCACAAACAAAAACCTGGCTTTCATGCCAAAACAATCATTTGACAAAAGATTTTCACAAAATGACAACCTTTTGATCAAATCCCATTTAGCAATTACTTTTATCACAAAAAGATTCAAGTAAGCGTAGGGATAACAAAAAAATCAATCCCATTTAGCAATTACTTTTATTACAAAAAGATTAAAGTGAGCGTAGGGATAAAAAAAAAAAAAAGTGTTCACAAACACTACAAAAAAAAGAGTACCAAAAAAATATATACATGTGGTACCAAGAAAAAAGTGTTCACAAGCACTACAAAGAGTACCAAAAAAAAAAAAAAAAATACATGTGGTACCAAAAAAAAAGAAAGTGTTCACAAGCACTGCAAAAAAAAGAGAGTACCAAAAAAATACATGTGGTACCAAAAAAAAAAAAGAAGAGAATGTTCACAAGCACTGCAAAAAAAAAAAAGAGAGAAGGATGGTTTCTGTATACAGGAGCTCAATCAAAGATGGTCTCCAGCCAAGAGTTCAGCTCCCCAAGCAGACTTTTAGCTTCAGCTGTCAAGGATTCCAAGGCACGCTTCTTCAGGAACTTGCCATGAGATGCTGGAGTGGGCTGTACCCCTTCTCTCACACCAGGAAGCTTACCTCGAGCAGCTTGCCATTGTTTATCCTCATCAGACTTCCTTTTGAGAACCCGTTCGGCATCTGCAACCTGGTGAATCAGGACACTCTCCCTGTCGCGAGCTTCTATTATGGCAGTCCACTTGGCAGCGACTTGTGCCTGCAGAAGCTCAAGACGTTTCCTGGCCTCATCGACCTCCCTATCAAGGATGTTAAGGTCATGTGTCAGCTCGATGATGGTTACCTCTTCTCTATTCCTCCTTCGGACTGCCACCTTCCTGCTTTCTGTAGCCTCATCTAGGTCAGACTTAGCCTTATCAGCAGGGTCCAGGAACATCTCCTTGAAGAACTGGTCATCAGCCAAACTCACGGTCTCAAACCACTTGTCACCCAGTGCAATGATCCTATCAACGATCGCCCTGGCACCTGTGACATCCAGACCAGCCTCTTCAGCATCACTGAGAATCTCCTGCACATGCTGGATCATGCCAAATCCGACTTCCAAGTGCCCAGAAAGGAGAGTCTCAATCCAAGAGCGCACAACTCGCACCACCACCTTCTTCGCAAAAAGAAGAGATGGCCCAGCTGAGGATTCGCCCAACTCCGTTGGTCGGCTACTCATGTCATCATCTGTTGAAAGAGTAACAAAAGAACTCTTTCCAGCTGAAGCTGCTCCTGCTCGGGAAGGAATCTCAGCGCGAGGAATCTCCTCAATACTGTCAGAGCTGGTCCCGGGAATCTCTACCTCTGGATCAACCTCTGGCATCTCTTGCTCTGGAAGCAACGGATCCTCCTCTGCCACTTCAAAACCTGCAAAGGAAACACAAAAAGGTATGAATATGACCCTGTTTGAAAATCATTATCAGAGTTATAACTACAAAATACCTTCTTCGACGACTGGCGGAACACTTTCTTCCCCCATGAACTCATCGAAAGCATCATCAACATTTGCGTCCATCGATGGTTCAAAGTCATCAGAACCCTGTGGCAAGTCAGCTGGCAACAAAAAATGTGTTAGTAAGCCAAGTCACAAACAAAAAAAAAAGAAAGCAAAAGAAGTCATACCAATTGGAGATTCTGGATTTACTCCAGAGTCCCTCGGTTCTTCTTCAGGTGCCTCAACAGGATCCATCACCACCTCATCGGTTGGAACCTCAGGCATCACCAAGTCTTCCTCTGCTAAAAAAAAAAGGGAAGAAAAGCAGAAACAAGAAGCAAATCATAACATGGAAAAAAATCCCATGAAAAGAAATGGAAAGAGAAAAAGGAAGAATCATACCTTCACCGACGGTCTCTTCTTCTCGGCTTCTCTTCTCCGGAGGCTCGTCAGCATCCACTGGCATATCCTCATTAATAGTAAGAGGAACTTCCAAGTTAGGAGAGCCCTCATGTTGCCCCTTGCTACTATGATGACTCCTCCTCCTCTTACTTCTGCGGGCTCGCTTCTTAGAAGAACCTACCCCGCTGTCAGAGTCAGGTTTCCCACTTGACTCATCACTGGATGGTCTGCTCTTGCCAGTAGACTCCACGGAAGCTTGCCTCTGTGCCGCCTGCATCCAAGCGCCAAGTTCAGCTTCCTCCTGTTCTAGCTGCTCCAAAGCCTCGTCAGGTATTTCTCGAACAGCTTCAGAACCGATGACGCCCTGGTCACCGAGAAAGCCTATCTTGTGCTTCTCTCCAGAAAGGAAGGACCAAACTTCCTCTCGCCGGATGCCATCCGACTTTCCAAGGCCCTTTCCAGATGCCAGCTTCACATCAAGCTCCTTCCTGGAAAGTCCCCGATATGCCGAGAAGCTCTCCGCGAACCACTTCGCAAAGCCGGCAGTCCGGGAAGTCAGCAACACAGGATAAGAAATCATGGCTGTAGTGTCTTCAGCACTATAGAAAGCCCATGCATTTCTCCCGTCCTGTAAGCCTCCAAAGCGCTTCACCATGCTTGAAGGCGCTCCAACAACGCCTTGAGAAAAGCCAAGCTGCAAAGCAAAGCGAGAGGGTACATACGGCTGGATATCGACGAAAAGATGCCTGCGGTACACCATCGTGCCGACACGTATGCTGAAAAGCCACTCTCTCTCTGCATTTGTCAAGGAATAATGCCTTCCCGACCCCGCCCTGGTAGAGTCTCGGGAGGCACCAAAATCAAAAGCCTTCTTCCGCAACTCCGGAGAAAGCTTTACTGAAGATTGCCCCATCTCGACGTCCCTGAACCGTCGGATCCTCATGCGGGCAAACAAAAGTGATTCGGACACGGCTTTGCCCTTAGCCAGTCGAATCATCAGAGGATCATCATCCTGTGCAGCACCCAGCCGATGGAAGCCAGGACAGTGGTATACATACCACGAATAGAAGATATGGGCTGAAAATACCCTATTCATGGGAAGCCCAAGCCGAACTAGAAAAGCAGCAGCCTGCAGTTCGGTACACAGGTAGGAGTAAAGAGCTGGCACCAAAGCAAGCTGCTCTCCAAACGCCATCTGACAAGCCGGGAAAATACAATGCGGCCTGATGTGCGTTCCATCTCCTCCAGCAAAAATAGCCTCACCAAGCCAATAAGTGAGGTAAACAGCGAGATCTCTCCTCAGTGCAATGTCAGGACATATGGCGTTTGTACTTGCACAGAAATCTCTTAACTCTTCTTGCATGGCCAAGATCTTCTTTGAACTTGGATCCTGAGCTCCAGCTTCCTGGGTCATGCTATCAGAAGGCTCCCTACTATCAAAGAAGTTGGGGAATGAAGAGCAAAAACTCTTCCAACTGCTGGATCTAACTTTCGAACCCCCCTTCTCCTTCAAAAAATCATAGAAGGCGACGAGCTGAAAGTATAGAAGCCTGAACTCCTCAGACTGCCCCTCGAGGACGCTGTCAATCGGCATAAACTCCTCATAGAGTTTGCCGAGAATGGGCAATCCGGTAATAGCGCTCAGCTCCTTCAAAGAAAAACCAATCTCACCATTCGTCACAACGAAGGTATTGGTTTGAGGGAGGAAAGACTCCAGCATAGCCATGAAGGCCTCGTCGGAAAAGATCACGGTCTCCCCAAAAGCGCGGACCGCATCAAAAATCCCGGCTTCCTTCAAAACGGCGCCACCAATCAACAGGACGCGATCAGTCCACGACTTCCACTCGGAGTCAGCATTGAAACGACCTCGAAGTCGAAAAGGCTTGATCCAATTGCTGCCGTCACCGCTGAAAATACCAAGGCCCACCGGTCTCAAATCGACCGACGGATAATCAGAGCCCTGGTAGCCGCTGGATGGCATCAACAGGTCCATGTCAACAGGCGACCTCTCCGTATATCCAGGAGAACCGCCAACAAAAACCCCGGTCTTGATTACATTTGTCCTTCTCACCCAGCTTGGAGGATCTTCCCTCTTGGGGCACGTGGGGGCAAGGCTCAGAATCGAGACGGTGCGATCAAACATCGACCGGGTAGTAACAGTCTTCTTCTCACCATTTGCTGTGAAGGAAAACTGAAAAGATCTCCTCTGGTATGTAATGTCGTCAGGGACCGCATCACCAAAGAAGAAGGTAGGCTTAGGCAAAATGCTCTGATCTTCCATCAGCCATGGACGACTGCTTACCATGATCTTATAAAATTCCTCTCCCTTGAGAGTGATCAGTCGCTGCCTCATCTCATCTCGGTTGAGGGAGTCGCACTCTTCCAGGTTTCTTTCAACATACTGGACCTTCTCGAAAGCCTGCTGAACGGCCGGATTAGAAGATCTAGAAGATCGACGAGGTACGCTTGTAGCAGGCTCTTTACCCTTGTTCGCTCTAGAGGAACCACCTGAAAAGGATGGAAAAGAAAAAGATCAAACATCAAAATGACAGAATCTCGCTAAAAAAAATCTGGCGAAATTTTGACATGATGACGGGGCAATTCCGAAGAAAAGGAACTATCCCGAAAGAAATAGAAAGCTTGAAGATGGGCTCAACATCGCTGCGAGCTCCGAAACTCCAAACTTTCGAAACCTAAAAGTCTCCGCAAAATCAGGAAGGGCTCAACATCACTGCGAGCTCCAAGTTCCCAAATTTGCAAACACTTTCAGGTATGCAATCACATCATGCTACAAGTTTAATTTACAAATTAAAGGCATGCATGAACATCTAGATTTGCGAAAAAAAAAAATGCATTATCATGATGAGCAAAAAAAAAAAAAAAAAAAAAAAAAAAAGAAAAGAAAAGAAACTTTCTCTAAAAAAAAAAGGGAGGAGAAAGAAAACAAAAAAAAAAAAAAGGAAACGAAACTCTCTCAAAAAAAAAAAGAGGAGGGAAAGAAAAAAAAAAAAAAAAAAAGAAAGAAATTTTTTTTAGGGGCTGGCCCACAGGCCGTGGCCCACAGGCCACATGGCCGTACGGCCAGATCCGTACGGATCTGTCCGTACGGCCCACATAAAAAAAAAAAAAAAAAAACAAACATGAAAAAAAAAAAAGAAAGAAAAGAAAGCAAAAAAAAAAAACGTGTGAAAAAAAAAAAGAAGAAAGGCAAACACGTGAACAAAAAAAGAGAAGAAAAGAAAAAAAAAAAAGAGAAGAAAGAACTTTTTTTTTTTTCCTACAATGGAGTTTTCTTGAAAAAGAAGAACTTACTTGAAGCCATTGATGGAGAAGAAGAAGAAAACTCTTGAAGATCTTGAAGAAGAAAAGCTCTTGGTCTTGAAGCCCTCTTGAGATTATTGCAAAAGAAAGTAGTAAGAGCAAGAGATCCAACCTTCTCTTTGCTTTTATAGAGGAGAGCAAACCAAAGAAGGAAAGAAGAAAGAGGTAAGTGTTACTAATTAGTAACCTTACCAAAAGAAAGAAATTAGAAAGATTCTTTCCAAAAGAAAGGGATCTTGAGAGATTTTCTCCTAAAATCAATCTATGACGGATTCTTTCCCAAAAGAAAGATATCTTGAGATATCCTATCCCAAAATAAAGGGATCTTGAGAGATTTTCTCCAAAAATCAATCTATGACGGATTCTTTCCCAAAAGAAAGATATCTTGAGATATCCTATCCCAAAATAAAGGGATCTTGAGAGATTTTCTCCAAAAATCAATCTATGACGGATTCTTTCCCAAAAGAAAGATATCTTGAGATATTCTATCCCAAAATAAAGGGATCATGAGAGATTCTCTCCAAGTAAAGATATTCTTAGATATTCTCTATCCAAATGAGATATTTTGGATATTCTTTACAAAAATGACACCATATGAGATCTAAGCCATTTCAAAAGCTTAAGGTCCCATGGGTTAGCCCATATGAGCCAGGTTTGACCACCTAGGCACACAAAAAAAAAAAAAAAAAAAAAAAGAAATTTTTTTTGGGCTTTTAGTCAAAGAGAAATCCCTCTTACCAAGAGCATACAAAAATGGTTCCATGCCTCTTTTGAGTTGATTGGACCATACAAAAGAAAATTCCAAGCCCCATGAGCTTCCAAAAATCAAACCATCCAGCCTCATATACCAAATTGAGCCAAAATCTTGAAATTGACATTCCACAAAAATCAAACCAAATCCTGGTCCCCTAACTTGCCACATACAGCCTGTTAGGTCACAAGACCAAAACCAAAAACCAAAACCTGATCCCCTAACTTGCCACATACAGCCTGTTAGGTCACAAGATCAAAACCAAAATGGATCCCCCAACATTCCACATACAGCTTGTTGGGTCACACGAACAAAACCAAACCCGACCCCCTAACCTGCCATATATAGCCTGTTAGGTCACAAGGTCAAAACCCAAATCCACATCCCTGATGTCATCTTCAAAACTTTGCCTCGAGATGGTACGTGATCCCTTTCACCACCATAAAATTCCCCTGGAAGCTCAAAAGGCTACAAATACCAAAAAGAAAGACTGCTCAAAGACTCTTGGTCAAGTCACAGGCTCTCCTTCAAAAAAATCTCTTCGAGGCACATCGACTACAAAAGTTAAGCAACTCGCCGCTGTACCTCGAGGGGGCATTTGTTGACACCAAAAATGTCACTTTGTCTTTCCAAGATCCAAAGAGCTACATGAAGTCGCAACCTGCCATAAATAGGCAATGCTGCTTCCAAAAATAAAATCTTGTCAGAATCAAACAAAAACTGCAAGATTCATCCAGACAGCCAAAAGAGGAGTACACAAGAAGTTTCAAGCCATTTCAAGATCATTTGGCCTAACTTCGCTTCTCCGACAGCCAAATCAAGCCTCTCGGCGGTAAAGCTCTCCGGGACCATGATTTCCAAGACAGAACCTATGGATCATCTTAAAATGACTCCAATAGGTTCCCTGTCAAATTTCAAGTCAATCGGACATCGGTTGACCGCACATCAAACCGCGACATCTTCATCGCGACAAAAAGCAAGTCTGCAGGTGATAGGACCCCAAACGGCTTCGAAACTCAAACAAAAGCCTATGGTTGGTCTTATTTATTGCTCAGCAGGCTTCACACCAAATTTCAGGTCATTCCGACATCGTTTGACCCAGTTTCAGCTTTTGACAGAAAATCGGCAGCTCTGCGCGACAAAGTCTTCGGCTTTCTCAGGAAATTGGAAACTTTGCAAAAAAAAATGCAAGGATTCTCATCAGGTTTCCTACAAAGAAATCAGGCCAATAAATGATCAAAATGTCAAAGAAAAGTACAGAAGAAAAAAGAATCAGAAAAGAGCAAAAACGGACGCAAAACGGGACCAGAAAGGGGGAAAACCCCCCCAGGGTCGCAGACCCCTGCGACCCTGGGCCAGGGTCGCAGGCCCCTGCGACCCTGGCCCAAGGTCGCAGGCCCCTGCGACCCTGGGCCAGGGTCGCCGGCGACCATGGACCCCGGGGTCGCCGGGAAAGCCCCGGAAACCCCGGTTTTCACCGTTTTTTTCGCGATTCGAGAAGCCCAGCCTCTGGTACTTTCCAAAATTCATGCTTTTGAGACACCAAGTCCTCTGATATCCGTCCAAAACACGGGTAAATCATCAAGAGTATCAAAGACAGTATTGATCGCCACCTGGTCAACCAAAAAAAAGTGTGCTTTCCACCCGACCGATCGAGAAATCGACAGGACAGATGGCACCGACCCGCTGTTGGCAACAAACACCTGAAATTACATGGTCATCTGATGTCGATCTACATGAAGATCCATCGATGATCATCAACAGAAGAATTCCAAAAGACGTGGCACGGCCCGCGACTCTTCAGCTGCTCGGCGACCACTTAATGCGATTAATTGACTAGCTTTATTACAGTCATTAATCCATTTCCTTGGACGGCCCAATCAGAAGCAAGCATTTGGGAGTTACAAGTCAAGAGATTCATGGCATTTAACCCATGAAACTCCTCCCATCATGGCGATTAAAGGCGATTAAATGCCCTCAATCTCCTCCGGCCAATCAGAAGCCAAGAAAAAAGAGTTACAAAATAAACAAATCAATTTTGTAACTCCTCCCATTATGTGGCTTAATGACATTAAAAGCCCATAAGCTCTCCTAAATGGCTACCAAGAGCCTATAAATAGGAGAGCACTCCAAAGGAATCCAGATCGGAAAAAAGAGACAGACACACAGACAGAGAGAAGCACAGAAATCCAGAGAAAGGAAAAAGAGAGAAAACTCTGCAGAAGTTCTACACCGGCCACCGCAACAAGGTGACAAAAGTCCCTTGGGGGGCACCCCCCCCAAGGTCCTTGCCTTCTCCTCCTGCCTCCAATGGCTTAGATATGGCTTTTCAGCCCGTCTACTCGGTTTTTTATTGGACATAGGACCTTCCTTTGGTCTTTGTCTTCTAAAAACCCGAGGTTATAGCCAAGCCAAGCGAATCAAATAGGCATCCTCTGTTCTCATCTGCATGGATGATGGCGAAGCCCACATATGGCTTGCGACCGTCAATCTAAACGAGTCCCCCACAATCTCCTGAGAAGTTAGATCCTCCTTTTCTTGCTTTTCATTGTAGTTTGTATTTTTTCAAAAGAGACAAAAATCACAATTCTTGTCTTTCATTATTGATAAGAATTGTAAATCGGCTATAAACGCCAAAATCGGCTATAAACGCCAAAAATCGGCTATAAACGCCAAAATCGGCTATAAATGCCAAAAAAATCGCCTTTCACGGCAAATCAAGAAAATGTCTCTTTTCTTAAATATATGTGCAATGGAAAACTTGAAAGAAGTTGATTTCCTTTTTACTTGCGAAGGTTGATCTCCGGATCACCACTTGCAATTCCAAGTAAAAATAGAAAATCTGGCACACCCACAAAAAAAGAAATGTTGATGCACGCCCCTGCCCCCCGGTTACGAAAGGGTCGGACCCGACGGACTCCCACGTCCGCCGACCTCGGTAGAACCAAGCAGGAGCGCGGTCCATCCACTCCCTTCCCCAGGGGAGCGCCCAGGCTCGTGCCGAAGCCAGGCAGGCCTCTCATGGGAAAGAGGTGATCAGGGCCGAACTCGGACCAGCATCCAAGAGAGCACGGCGGGAGTCACCCAGCTATCTCGTTTTCCTATTAATTAACCTTGATGGAGTGTAGCTTTCCCATAATGATCCCCTGCTCTGACGATGAAGCTGGTGAGACCTTCACAGTGTGAAGAGGATTCCTAGTCGTCTACTGCCGGCAGTTCACTTCGAGATCCTTGAAGTATTGTTAGTTTTATGTTCTCAATACCAGCATATTGATGTAATAAATTGATTCAGTTCTTATTATCAATATATTCATGCTTTCCATTTCATGAGAATTAATGGGTGTTTAATTATATACTTGCACATAACCAATACGAATTGACATAATGGTTCATGAGATGAACCGGGGTCCATAAGGTATACTAGATATAATACATGTGTATGGATGAGTTTCCAACATATGGGAGACAATATATATAAATCTTATACTTGAATATCTTCACAACCAGTGATGAGACTGGACATCTCATACTGACAAGGTTGCAACATTTTGATCACTATGAGATAGTGTGATTTGTCTCGATCATCAAAATGAAAGATTCTGGATCATAGTGCTGGTACATTGAATGTATTGAAGGACCATGAAAAGCACCTTATAAACACTGTCTTTATATTAAGGTCTGCTCTCATAATTCCCTAGCAGTAAGCTCTCAATCCTGAGACATTAATGAACTCAAGTTTCTATTTATTCATTTGCATTGAGTCACCAATGAGTGAGGCCAACTGTAGGTCAACATCTCGGTGATTTGGGTACGTGGTAGTAGAGCTGTGGGAACATTCAATGGTCAAGATGGAATCTATCTCTAATATCCCCTCGTGCCAATTAATGGATTTATCATTGGTAAGTGTACACCCATTCCGATTAAGAGTTAATTAGAAAGGTACCATTGATCATTATAATTAATTGGGGCTCAAGGACAATAAGATATGGATCTAGTTTGGAAGACAGGTCCAATTGATCCATGGATATTGATGGAGGGGCCTACTTGTGGTAATAGGGAAGTTTAGGGTCTTCTATGTAATTTCCTAAGACTGGAGTTCAATTGTATTTATATAGTGGAATTATTTGCAATTAACTGTGGGCCCGGATTGCACATGAGATGTGGGGTCGCGTGTCCCAGTTGGAGCCAGCTTTCTAGAGAATCCCTAGTGGTCCCCAAGCTAGCCCAATCATCAGACGAATACTAATTCTAGTTGAACTCTAAAAGGAAAGTTACTATTTCTATTTGAAGTGAGACTTCTAATAGTGGTAGTAGTATGTTTCTAATTATTAATGGAAGTGAGACTTCTATTATAATTAAGAAAGAGAAGAATGTTACTAATTAATTTGGAAGTGAGACTTCTAATTAAATTAGTAAAGAGTAGTTTGCAAAAGCTATAAATAGGGAACTAAAGGGGGCTTGGACGACCACCCTTGGAATTCACGCCCAGCCCCCTTTGTGCAAGAGTTGCACTTCTCTTCTCTCCCTCTTCTAGTTCCTTTAAGTTCCTAGTTGTCTTCTCTTGAAGATCCCACCCATCTTCTTGAGAAAGAGATACTGATTTGGGTAATAGCGTGGAAGGCCATTGGGTTTTGGAGAAACCTATTTGATTCGTGAAAGAGTTCGTCATCAAAGAAAGTAACAAATTCTCCATTAGAGCACAACCAAGCTCCAAAGGTATAATCTATTTCCTTGTATGATATAGATCTTTGTTGCATGTTTGTTACTGATTTTCTATTTCCTAGATAGATTGAATTACTGATCATGATAGATGAGATAGAGGGTTTGCATCTTGGACACATTGGTAGCCTTCTGGATAGTTGATCCCTGCATCAAGTGGATCAAAAAGTTTTTGAAACCTATCCTAGAGGCCCACCTAATTTCGAACAATCCTCTACTACGGATGCTTCAAGAAGATAGGACTCTCGGAGGCTGATTTAAAAGAAGCTCGTACGCCCCTGATAGGGTTCAGCGCCAAACCAATCTACCCCAAGGGAAGAGTCACTCTGGAAACTAGGGTGGGCGGAGCCTCTATGATGACCAACTTCCTAGTAGTGGACGCCCTTTCCCCCTACAATGCTATTATGGGCAGGATGTGGCTCCATAGAATGGAAGCAGTTCCCTCCACTTTCCACCAGAAGCTAAAGTTCGTACTTGAGGACAAGGAAGGCAAGATGGAAGTGATTATAGTGGATAGGGATCAGCAGCTGGCCAGGCAGTGTATGATGGCCGTAGTCCCTGGAGAAAAGGAGCCAGAGCGAGTGCATGTGGCAGAATTCGAAAGGGGGCTGGACGAGATCGGCCGAGATCCTGAGAAGAAGAGCATTGAAGATCTAGCCGAAGTCAGGATCAATCCACTCGACCCTGACAGATTCTTCTTGATCGGCACCCAGCTCCCCGACCCCAAGAAAACCGAGCTCTCGAGATTCCTGATGCAGAACAGGGATGTCTTCGCTTGGACTCCGAGCGAAATGCCTGGGATCGACCCTGAGGTCATGTGCCACAAGCTGAACGTAGATCCCAACCACAAGCTAGTGGTGCAGAGGGCCCGCAGGACAAGGTTGCAGCAGACAGAAGCCGTGGTCGAGGAGGTCGACAGGTTGCTAAAAGCCGGCACGATCAGAGAGGTCCAGTACCCGGTCTGGTTAGCCAATACGGTGGTGGTCAAGAAGAAAACCGGCAAGGGTGTGCGTTGATTTCACCGACCTTAACAAAGCTTGCCCGAAGGACAGCTTCCCACTCCCGAAAATTGGCCAAATGATCGACGCCACTGCTGGCCATGACAGGATGAGCTTCCTCGATGCTTATCGAGGCTACCATCAGATCCTGATGTTTGAGCCGGACGAGGAGAAGACTGCATTCATAAGCCCCCACGGCACTTATTGTTATAAGGTGATGCCCTTTGGACTGAAGAACGCGGGGGCAACCTATCAGCGTCTCATCACAAAGATGTTCCAGGCTCAGCTCGGCAAAACCGTCAAAGTCTACATTGACGACATGGTTGTCAAATCCAAGCAGTCTCACGACCACCTAGCAGACCTGGCACAAGTCTTCGGCATCCTCATAGAGTTCAAGCTCAAGTTGAACGCCTCCAAATGTGCTTTCAGCGTCGCTTCCGACAAATTCCTCGGAAGTCTAGTGACCCAGATGGGGATAGAAGCCAACCCATATCAGATCACGATGATCTTGGGAATCCAGAGCCCGACTACTACCAAAGAAGTCCAAAAGCTGACTGGCATGGCCGCCGCACTCAACCACTTCATCAGCAAATCATCAGATAAGTGCCGGCCTTTATTTCAGCTCTTAAGAAAAAATCTAAAATTTCAATGGACTCCTGAGTGCGACCAAGCATTGCAAGCACTCAAAACTTATCTTTCTTCACCACCTTTGCTCTCCACCCCAACTCAGGGGGAGACATTATACTTGTATCTGGCAGTCTCTGATCACGCGGTGAGCTCTGTCCTCATTAGAGAGGACGGCGAAACACAAAAGCCAATCTATTATACGAGCAAGATCCTCCTTGATGCCAAGACCAGATACCTTTTGCTTGAGAAGCTCGTGTTGGCACTCGTCAGTGCCTCCCGCAAGCTCTCTCACTATTTTTAATCCCACACCATTGTGGTTATTACGGAGCATCCACTCTGATCCATCTTCAAAAAATCTGACTTTTCATGAAGAATCTCAAAGTGGGCGGTCGAATTGGGGCAGTATGACATTCAGTACCATCCCAGGACTGCGATCAAAACCCAGATTCTGGCAGATTTCATTGTTGAGTTCGTCTCTCCGAGCTCGGCTCCGACCCAGCCCGGCACCAAACTGGGGGGCATAGGGCATGAGAATGAAGTCACCGAGGTCTGTGAACCTTCTCAGAGCCAAGTCCTTGACTCGGCATGGAGAGTCTTCGTCGACGGCTCGTCTACCTCCAAAAAAGCCGGCGCTGGCATAGTCCTCCAATCGCCAGAAGGACTGGTCATAGAGCAAGCCTTGACCTTGGACTTCAAAGTGACGAACAATGAAGCCGAGTACGAAGCTCTGATTACAGGATTGAACAGCGCCCAAATCGTCGGAGCCCGGCAAGTGGTGGTCTTCAGCGATTCACAACTGGTGACTACCAAGCCCGGGACGACAGGATGGCAGCCTACTTAGCCCTTGTAAAGAAACTGCTCGCTCATTTCCCAACAGCCGAGGTCAGACAGATCTCCAGAGATACTAACACGCATGCTGATGCGCTCACAAACCTGGCCTCCGCTGTTGAAGCAGGGAAGAAAAGAACCGTTAAGGTTGGGACGATACCGAGATCAAGCTTAGAGCTCCATTCATCTCGGCAGGTTTTGTGCCTTGATCTCGGCCCGAGCTGGATGGACCCGATCATTTCTTACCTCAAAGACGATCAGCTGCCTGAAGACAAGAACGAAGCTCACCGAATCAGACTCGAGGCAGCTCGATTCTGGCTATCCCCTGAAGGCAAGCTCTACAGAAAATCCTTCACAGGTCCCTACCTCCAATGCGTCCATCCAAGCAAAAGGTTGATGACTTCTTGTATGAGATCCACGAAGGAATCTGCGGGAGCCACATCGGAGGATGGTCGCTGGCCTACCGAGCTATAAGCCAAGGTAACTGGTGGCCGTATATGCAGAAGGACGCGTAGGTATACGCCAGGAAATGCGAAAAGTGCCAGAAGTTCTCCCATTCTCTTCATCAGCAACACAGGACCTGAGCCCCCTCTCTAGTCCATGGCCCTTCGCCCAATGGGGGCTGGACATTATGGGACCTCTCCACCGGGCTCCAGGGAACAAAAGGTGGCTGATAGTTGCCACAGAATATTTCACGAATTGGGTAGAAGCTGAACCGCTGTCCTCCATCACTAAAAGGGACTCCAAGAATTTCATGTGGAAAAACATCATAACGAGGTTCGGCATCCCCAGGACCCTGATCTCGGACAATGGGACTCAGTTCGACTCCAACTTCTTCAGAGACTTCTGTCAAAGGCATGGCATCAGGAACCACTACTCCACCTCGGCGTACCACAAAGCAATGGTCAGGCCGAAATTTCTAACAAAGTACTGCTTGACGGCATGAAGAAGCGATTGGACAGAGCGAAAGGAAGATGGGTAGAGGAGCTCCCCAGCGTATTATGGGCGTATAGGACAGCCCCGAGGCGTTCCACTTCGGTGACACCTTTCTCTTTGGCCTATGGGATGGAGGCGGTCATTCCCTTGGAAATTGGCCTCCCTACCCTGAGAACAGAGCTTGTCGACCAAGGCCGAAATGAGATGAACCTGGCAATGGAGATGGACCTAGCCAACGAGCACCGAGATGCAACAGCCATACGACTGGCCGACTATCAGCAGCGGCTAGCCAGAGGATACAATGAAAAGGTCAGGGAGAGGAGTTTCTTAGTAGGGGAACTGGTCCTGAAGAAGACTCTACCAGCTGACAGAGATCCAAATGAAGGCAAACTAGCCCCAAACTGGCATGGCCCGTTCAGAGTGGTTTCAATGGCAAGGCGATCTTCTTACAAACTCGAAGACTTGGAAGGCAGGCAGTTGCCGAGACCATGGAATGCATCCCACTTAAAGAAGTTCTTTTTCTAAGATGTAATGAGAGTCTCATGATCCTTAAAAGGAGCCTTCGCCTTGTCATCAATCTGTGCCACCTTATCTGAGTTCGGCAACTTCGGGTCCATACACACTGGACTGACCTCGGATTCATACACCAGTCTTCCCTAAATTTTGGGTTCACGCACCCATGGACTGACTTAGGGTTCATACACCCAGTCGCTCCTAAAACTCTGGGTTCATACACCCTAGGACTGATCTCGGGTTCATACACCCAGTCTTCCCTAAACTTTGGGTTCACGCACCCATGGACTGACTTAGGGTTCATACACCCAGTCGCTCCTAAAACTCTGGGTTCATATACCCTGGGACTGACTTCGGGTTCATACACCCAGTCTTCCCTAAACTTTGGGTTCATGCACCCAGGGACTGACTTAGGGTTCATACACCCAGTCGCTCCTAAAACTTCGGGTTCATACACCCTGGGATTGACCTCAGGTTCATACACCCAGGCTTTCCTAAACTTTGGGTTCACACACCCAGGGACTGACTCAGGGTTCATACACCCTGGGATTGACCTCAGGTTCATACACCCAAGCTTCCCTAAACTTTGGGTTCACACACCCAGGGACTGACTCAGGGTTCATACACCCAGTCGCTCCCAAAACTCTAGGTTCATACACCCTCCGAGATCAATCCCGGACCCGGGCCCGTACAGCCGAGATCCTCGAAGTTCTGGGCTCATCTCGGCCAATAGTTGTCTTTTAAAGGACAAAGCAATGCAAGCACAGAAATGCAGAAAAAAGCAGTAAAGTGCAGAAAAAAGCAATGCAGCACAGAAATGCAGAAAAAAAAGCAGAAAGTTGCAAAGATACAGGACACAAAGTTCATTGGGATCAAAACGTCATTTTTATTAAATGTAATTTCCTCATTACATGGGTTGTAGAAAAGAAAAGCAAAATACAATAAGGAGGCTCACAGTCCTCTAAAAACAGAAAAAGAAAGAAAGCTTGGAGGTTCTGATCTTCACCGGTCCGCTGCTTGGAGACTCTGATCTTCATTGATCTTCGGCCTAGAGGCTTCTCGATCTGGTCCTCAGTGCCAGGAGCTCTGCAATACCCTATGGTTGGTTAGACCAAAGTTTGCAAACAAGCTCAAGCTCCTGGTCCACTGGTCTTCATCAATCTTCAGCCCGGAGGCTTCTCGATCTGGTCCTCAATGCCACACAAGACCCTGCAGGATCCCAGACAAGACCCTGCAGGATCAAGTTAGCAACCAGCTCCCAGCCGCATCGACAGGAGTTGAACTCCTCGCAGCCGCATAGGCGGGAGTTGGTTGTGGACCCGCGTTCAGAGAACGCGTGGCCCACGGGGACCATAATCAGAGAACGCGTAGACCACCAAGGACAGCCCCTCCCGGAGGAAGCTGTCTTCAGTCGCAGAGGGTTCGTTCAGAACAAAGGTTTCTAAACTCCTAGAGAATGGAACTGCCAGAATGACTGACAGAGGCGGGCAGTTCCTCATGACTATGAAAAATAAGAAGTGCTACTGGTTCAGGTTCCTTTTTACTCTCTCATGGGCTCGGTACTCAAGGGCCCATTAATGGGGAGAGGTCTCCCATGCCTCGCGTGGAGCGCACGTTTTCTATAAATTCACTGACAGTTCCGATGGTGACTCGTGGAGCCATCTGCTCGTTTTCTGCATCGACCGTACCGCTATACTTATTGCTATTTATGAACCTCAGAATGCGAGAAATCAGAGCGGAAAACCACGAAGAACAACCGTAGCCATCTTCTTCTTCTTCCTTTCTCAAGCCCGGAACCCTAGCCTAGAAGACCCCGTTCGGAGATCCGATCCGTTAATCATCTTCCCCTCGATCTCCTCTTGCTTCCGGTGTAAGTTTGGTAAGCATTCGCTCACCTTCATCTTTTTCAATCTTATGCCTTTTGGTTAGATTTAGGCCCGATCTTGATTCTTTTTCTTTCTTTCTTCTCCTTTGCGTTCTAGGTGGTAATTGTACGGGTTAGATTATGACTTTGAGAGTAGAAAAGCTTCTCCTCAAATTTCACCCATTTCCAATCTTCATCTTGGTTGAGGCAAGTGGATATGCATTTCATAATTTATATGCTTGTATTGTTTTCATTGAACTGGTTATGATTCTGGTAGACATCCCGTTAATTCCAAGCCATGTTGTTATTGATATGGAAATTACATGTTAGGTTAGAATTGTGGAATGAAATGGATAGATTGATAAATTGATAAATGTAGTTTGTTTTTTTAAATTGTAAAAATGACGGGAATGTGATTTATGGATTGATGGATTGAATGTGATGAATGGGGAGCACGGAGGCTCAGTTTTCTACAGGTTTGGTCTTGGAATGACCGGAGGAAAAAGGGAGCAGAAACCCCAATTCGGGCTTCAGGTTCGCTGTCCGATCGATCGGTCGCACAGTGCGATCGATCGGACAGTGAACAGTCTCCTAATTAACTGTGGGCGATCACAGTCCGATCGATCGGCCACACAGTCCGATCGATCGGTCTATGAAAACTCTCAGTTAACTGGGAGGTGCCCAGTGCCGATCGATCGGTCACACAGTCCGATCGATCGGACTGTGCACTAACTGTGAGGTGTTCAGTGCCGATCGATCGCACCTTCGGTGCGATCGATCGAAGGGTGCATGGTCACTGAAACTTCAAAGACTTGTAACTTTCAATCCGCCCGTTGGATTTTCACGTATAATATACCGTTGGAAAGTCCTTGAGATAGAGAATCCAATAGTTCTGGTTTCATCACGATCGGAGATCGGAAAGTGATGTGATTAGTTCAATTAATGATTCGACTCTTGTAACTTAAGAAAGAGACTATTTAACCTAGGTTTGGGACTTAGATGTTGGAAACCATTAACTTACTATCACATGACCATAAATGGGTTTGAAATCGAATCACGTGCTTGGTGTGAATTCGATGGGTTGTCTAGGTATTCGTGTATTACACGTAGTGTAACCGAATGCACAAGGAGTTGGATTTAATGATGCTCAACATGATTGTACACCAAGAAAATTATCTTAAGAGCATCATTAATTCAATTTCCTCATGTACTCCGTTAGAATACGTTGAATACAGGGATGACACCACTTACTTAGGATTGGATTGTAATTCCCCCCTTGACTTGTGATTGTATCCGTTGATAACATTCCTTGTACACTCTCTTGACATAAGACACGTAATTAATTATGAAACATAAATTCTTGTAGAATATAAGACTTGGACTTGACTTAGAGTGTACCATAGGAACCCGTGTCTTGTTTTGATGAACATGACTGGCTAGTATTAAGGGGATTATCATGTGGCTTGTCTTGTATTGATCTGGAAGAGATAATCCCTAAGAACTTGTCTTGTACTTGGAACTAGCCAGACTTGCTTGTCTCGTCTGTCCTTGAGTCAAAACCACTTTATTATTATTTGCATATCATGACCATCTGCAGTTTGGGACTTAATGACGAATCGGTTACTCCGGTTGTCGGGGTGGGCAGTCGGCGTAGGACGGCGTCCATGGCGTTGAATAGCTGGGAGCGGGCTACGACCGTGCTGCTATTCCTAGGCCAGGGAGCTAGGATCCCACTGGAGCCGGACTATGGTATCAGTAGTCCAAGGGGATTGTTACTGGTACCCCGGGAGGTGGCATAGGACATCCTCGGAGTCTCCCTCTTGCTTGTCTTGCTTGCATTTGCATGGATAGTGGTTATTGTTACTAGGATTCCTGTTATTATTTCTATATATATTAATCTCGCTTCATGCCTAGCTTCAGATTCTTGTATTCATATGATCTCATACCTGTCATTACTCTATACTTGATGCATGTCGTGTTTATTATGTTTTGTATATCTATTGCTCAACATGTTGTTGACTTTGTTCCTTGGTGTGCAGACACATCAGGTGAATACTTCTATTACGAGGAGCAGGCAAGTGAGGAGATCCCAGAGGATCTCCAACCAGCAGAGGAGGCACGAGAGTGGGTGCCGATGACGTAGAGTAGCGTCATCACTCCTGGCACGAGAGAGACATAATGGGGATCTATTAGATTTTATCTTTCATTCATTATTTCTCTAGTCGAACCTTTATATTACATTGACTTCTGTTTCTTTGATTGGCCATGTTTAGTGGGTTGGCCATTGTAATAAATTACTTAACTTTGAAGTCCTGTTTACTCTTCTTGCAACTTTAATTTAATGAGAGTTTATTAATCATTGGTTGAGATCCTATATGCCTTGAGTTGTATTAACTCTACACTTATTGTGACACATGAGGTTGGAAATATTAAATCCTCACCGCGGACTGCGATCCGTTGGCTCGAAGGACAAAATTTTTAAATAGTCCTAAAATTCACTCTCCGGATCCGGTTATTTCTTTAATTGGGTTCGGGGGACGTGACAGATTGGTATCAGAGTAGTGGTTGGTTTCTCAGGGTAAAAATTATAGAAACCATAGGACGCGTGTGAGGATTTCGTTAGTTAGTAGGTTGATCTTTTAGTTTTGTTTCTAGCATTGTGATGTTAGCTTGGGGCATATTGGAACTAACCTTGAATGTTTTTTAGGATCATGGCTGGTAGGCACAATACCCGAGGTGAGAGTAGTTCGTCTCAGAATGGTGCCGAGAACCAATTTTCATCAGTTCATGGCAGCCTTCATTCAGTCCTAAAAAGATATGGCTGAGCAAAGCCATAAGCAGAATGAGGACCAAGCTATATTTCAAGCACAGATGCTTGAGGTCGTACAGAAGGTGGGCCAGCCACAGGCCAAAGAATATGACCTGAATGAATTGGTGGAGAAACTCAGGAAGAGGTTCCCACCTGAGTTCCATGGCATTGAGGACCCCACTATAGCAGATGAGTGGGTTGTCCAGATAGAGAAGATTTATGAGGTGTTTCGGTGCACGGGCATCCAGCAAGTGCAGCTCGCAGCCCACATGTTTCGTGGAGCAGCAGAGAGATGGTGGAAAACCGCCAAACACCCGTACGAGGAGATTGCTGAAGAAGTAGCCTGGAGAACTTTCACAGAACAATTCCAGAAGAAGTTTATCCCGAAGCACAATAGGGATCAAAAGATGGAGGAGTTTGAGAGGCTAGTACAGGGTGATCTAACTGTACAGGATTATGAGATTGCCTTCATCCATCTATCCTGATTTGCTGAGAGTCTGATTCAGCCAGAGTCAGAGAGAGTCCGGAGATTTATCAAAGGATTGCAGGCAGATATAAAGATGCAAGTACAGCGTAGCAGGCTGACCAACTACGATGATGTGGTCAAGGAAGCTTATTGGGCAGAGGAGTCCCTGAAGGAGGTGATTGCTTTGGAGCAGCAAAGGATCTTAGCATTGATCCCTCCACCCAAGACACAGGGATCTTCATCTCTTTCATATTAGCAGCCGGCAACTAAGAGGCTACGGTTTGAGCCTGCACCCCGACAGCAACCACAACGAGTCACTTGCATGCATTGTGGTGGGAACCATTATGGCCGTGATTGCAGGAAGCAGTCCGGTGCATGTTTCAACTGTGGAGATCTAGGGCATAAGGTTCGTTTTTGCCCAGGGAAGACAGGAGTGGCACCACCACCTTTTCCAGCTTCGGCGCCCAGGCCACCATATCCTGCGCAGCCGTTAAGACAGATGCCTCCTAGACAGGCCAGGCCACATCAGCAGCAGCAGCAGCAGATGATAGTCCGACCACCTCAGCCACCACAGCAGCGCCCTCCAGTACCTCAGCAGCGCTATCAGCAGAGACCCCCAGCACCCAGATTCCAGGGTCGTGGTCAGAGACCACCGCAGCAGTATCATCAGCAGCGTCCCCAGCAGACTGGAAAAGCTTATGCTCTGACGCATGAGGAAGCAGAGGCTGCAGGAAATGTCATTGAAGGTAGACTTTTAGTTTGTGGATTTGACGCTAAAGTTCTATTTGATCCTAGATCCACACACTCGTTTGTTGCACCAGCTTTTGCACTGCATTTGGGGGAGGATAAGGAGATATTACCCTATGATTTGATAGTAGCTACCCCTGTAGGTAGACATGTAGCTTGTAATGTCATCTACCCTAGGTGCAGTATTCAGATTGGGGAAGTTAAGTTGACCGTCAGTTTGATCATTTTACCGATGGCGGAGTTTGATGTGATACCCGGTATGGATTGGTTAACTAAGAACCGAGCAGTGTTAGATTATTTTAACAAGACTGTGAAGTTACAGAGTACAGATCGTAGTGTTGAGTTTATTGGAGCTGAAAAGCCCATCTCCACTGGGATGATTTCTGCATTAAAGGCAGAGCGATTGATGAGGAGCGGTTGTGAAGGTTTTATTGCATTTATTGCAGAAGATAAGGAGTCCAAGTCTGTTGATGAGATTCCAGTGGTGCGAGAATTCCCGGATGTGTTTCCGGATGAGATTCCTGGTTTGCCACCTGTTCGTGAGTTGGATTTCACGATAGAATTGCAGCCAGGGACAGCACCTATTTCGATGGCCCCGTATAGGATGGCACCAGCAGAATTGAAAGAGTTGAAAACTCAAATTGGAGATCTGTTGGATAAGGGTTTTATCAGGCCCAGTGTTTCACCGTGGGGAGCTCCGGTGATATTTGTGAAGAAGAAGGACGGGACTATGAGGATGTGCATAGATTACAGACAGTTGAACCAGATGACTGTTAAGAATAAGTACCCGTTACCGAGGATCGATGAGCTATTCGATCAGTTGCAGGGAGCCCAATTCTTTTCGAAGATAGATCTACGTTCCGGTTATCACCAGTTGCGAGTCAGAAAGGAGGATGTTCCTAAGACTGCATTCCGGACGAGATATGGACATTTTGAGTTTCTTGTGATGCCTTTTGGATTGACAAATGCTCCAGCAGTTTTTATGGCATTGATGAACAAGGCATTTGCTCCTTTCTTGGATCAATTTGTGGTAGTCTTCATAGATGATGTATTGGTGTACTTGAAGACTAAGGAGGAGCATGAGCATCAGTTGAGAACTTCTTTGCAGCTTTTGAAGGATAACCAACTGTATGCTAAGTTGAGCAAATGTGAATTTTGGTTGGAACAAGTGGCATTTTTGGGCCACATTATCTCTAAGGAAGGATTAACAATGGATCCCAAGAAGATTTCAGCAGTTGTCAATTGGAGTAGCCCGAGGAATGTAGCGGAGATTCGTAGTTTCCTTGGACTTGTAGGTTACTACAGGAGGTTTGTGAAAGGGTTCGCTACCATAGCATCTCCGTTAACAAAGTTGACGAGGAAGGATATTCCGTTTGTGTGGACAGAGGGGTGTGAAAAGAGCTTCCAAGAGTTGAAGACCCGATTGACTACAGCACCCATACTTGCCTTACCCGCTGGAAGTGGAGGATTTGTGATTTTCACAAATGCATCAGGAGTAGGTTTGGGATGTGTCCTCATGCAGCATGACAAGGTGATAGCATATGGATCGAGGCAATTGAAGGATCATGAGAAGAAGTATGCCACACATGACTTGGAGTTAGCAGCAGTGGTGTTTGTAATGAAGTTGTGGAGGCACTATTTGTATGGGGAGAGATTTGAGGTGCATACAGATCACAAGAGTCTGCAATACCTGTTTACACAGGGTGATTTGAATAACAGGCAGAGGAGATGGATGGAGTATATAAAGGATTATGATTTTCCAATCAAGTACCATCCTGGAAGAGTGAATGTTGTAGCAGATGCTCTCAGTAGAAAGGCAGCATTCAGTGGGTGTATAATGCCTGAATGGAGATGGATGGAGCAGTTCAAAGATATGGATGTGGAAGTCTGGCCAGTTAATAAGAAGGTCCTAGTTGCTACTATGGGAGTTTGGGAGCCTGAGATAGTTAACAAGATCAAGGAATGCCAGAAGGATGATCCAGAATTACAAAGAATCATTGATCAAGTGGATGAAAAGCCAGAGTCCAGATTGATTGAGGGAGTTTTGTACTGCAAGGATAGGTTGTGTGTGCCAGATGTTCAAGATATCAAGTCAGAGCTGATGACAGATGCGCACCACACCAGAGATACTATTCACCCAGGGAGTACCAAAATGTATCAGAATTTGAAGAATCACTATTGGTGGGTGAAAATGAAGAAAGAGATTGCAGAATTTGTCTCCAGATGTATGACTTGGCAGCAGATTAAGGCAGAGCACAAGAAGCCTCCTGGTTTACTTCACCCGTTGGAGATTCCACAGTGGAAATGGGAGAATATTACCATGGATTTCGTGTCGGGATTGCCGAACACCAAGAAAGGCAATGATGCTATTTGGGTGATTGTGGATAGACTGACTAAATCAACCCATTTCTTGCCATTCAAGACTGGTCAGTTTATGGACAAGATGACTAAGATGTACAAGGACAATATAGTCAAGTTGCATGGAGTGCCTAAGTCCATAGTGTCCGATCGAGACACTAAGTTTGTTTCTCGGTTTTGGTCTACTTTCCAGTCATCGATGGGAACTCAGTTGAAGTTCAGCACAGCTTACCACCCTCAGACAGATGGACAGTCAGAGCGTACCATTCAGACACTGGAAGATCTCCTCAGAGCATGTGTTTTGGATTTCAAGGAGAGTTGGGATGAGAGTTTGCCTACAATAACAGCTATCATTCAAGTATTGGTATGGCACCATTTGAGGCACTGTATGGAAGGAGATGCAGAACCCCGGCATGTTGGGAGGAAGTTGGAGTTCGGAGTTTTCATGGCCCATCAGAGATTGCTGATTCCAGTGAGAAGGTCAGAGTTGTCCAGATGAGAATGAAGGAGTCACGTGATCGTCAGAAGAGCTATGCAGACAAGAGGCGGAGACCTTTAGAATTCCAAGTGGGGGATATGGTTTTCCTGAAAGTGTCTCCGATGAGAGGTGTTGTCAGATTTGGACAGAAAGGGAAACTTGCCAAGAGGTTTGTGGGACCATTTGAGATTAAGAGTAACATAGGAGATGTGGCTTATCGTCTAGTGCTACCACCAGAGTTAGCGGGTGTGCACGACGTATTTCATGTTTCAATGCTTCGGAAATATATTCCAGATCCCACCCATGTGTTGCAGCACGAGCCACTTCAGCTTCAGGCAGATGTTACCTACGTGGAGCGTCCAGCACATATCATCGACACTAAGGAGGTCGTGTTGCGTACCAAGACCATTCAGTGGGTCAACGTACAGTGGGAGAACCACAGTCCAAAGGAAGCAACGTGGGAGCTGAAGGATCAGATTCTGAAGGCGTACCCCTATCTTTTTCTAGATGAGGTATGTTTAGGCATTTGGGGGACCAAATGTTTTTTTGATTTGTGAGAGTTGTAAGGTCCGTGACCTTACTGGGTCAGTTGGGCCCAAGACCCGGCCCGTTGACCCGTTTAATTTGTTATTATTTTAATTAATTATATTTTAGATATTTAAGTGGGTTTAGATCATGAGCGAGTTTCTTTTAGCATTAGAATAGTATCTATGTAGTTTCGTTTGATTCCGAGTTCGTTTGATCATAGCAGGGGTGTAGTTTGTAATTTAGGGAAAATTGAGTGTTTTTCCGAAATATTCCAAACGCCGTGATTTTGGGTTCGTTGGAAAGGTCTCGTCGTTCTGATGATTTTTGTCTCTTGACTGTCGCGATCCATCGATCAAAAACCTTTCAAGTGGTCCATTCTTTATCCGGACCCACTTAAAAGGGTAAATTGGTCTTTTTCCCTTTCTCTTCTTCTTAAACGAAAGCCTAACCCTAATTTTCATTTCATTCTCTGCAACCAACGAAGAACAACCGTAGCCATCTTCTTCTTCTTCCATTCTCAAGCCCGGAACCCTAGCCTAGAAGACCCCGTTCGGAGATCTGATCCGTTAATCATCTTCCCCTCGATCTCCTCTTGCTTCCGGTTGTAAGTTTGGTAAGCATTCGCTCACCTTCATCTTTTTCAATCTTATGCCTTTTGGTTAGATTTAGGCCCGATCTTGATTCTTTTTCTTTCTTTCTTCTCCTTTGCGTTCTAGGTGGTAATTGTACGGGTTAGATTGTGACTTTGAGAGTAGAAAAGCTTCTCCTCAAATTTCACCCATTTCCAATCTTCGTCTTGGTTGAGGCAAGTGGATATGCACTTCATAATTTATATGCTTGTATTGTTTTCATTGAACTGGTTATGATTCTGGTAGACATCCCGTTAATTCCAAGCCATGTTGTTATTGATATGGAAATTACATGTTAGGTTAGAATTGTGGAATGAAATGGATTGATTGATAAATTGATAAATCTAGTTTGTTTTAAATTGTAAAAATGACGGGAATGTGATGTATGGATTGATGGATTGAATGTGATGAATGGGGAGCACGGAGGCTCAGTTTTCTACAGGTTTGGTCTTGGAATGACCGGAGGAAAAAGGGAGCAGAAACCCAAATTCGGGCTTCAGGTTCGCTGTTCGATCGATCGGTCGCACAGTGCGATCGATCAGACAGTGAACAGTCTCCTAATTAACTGTGGGCGATCACAGTCCGATCGATCGGCCACACAGTCCGATCGATCGGTCTGTGAAAACTCTCAGTTAACTGGGAGGTGCCCAGTGCCGATCGATCGGTCACACAGTCCGATCGATCGGACTGTGCACTAACTGTGAGGTGTTCAGTGCGAAGGGTGCATGGTCACTGAAACTTCAAAGACTTGTAACTTTCAATCCGCCCGTTGGATTTTCACGTATAATATACCGTTGGAAAGTCCTTGAGATAGAGAATCCAATGGTTTTGATTTCATCACGATCGGAGATCCGAAAGTGATGTGATTAGTTCAATTAATGATTCGACTCTTGTAACTTAAGAAAGAGACTGTTTAACCTAGGATTGGGACTTAGATGTTGGAAACCATTAATTTAATATCACATGACCATAAATAGGTTTGAAACCGAATCACGTGCTTGGTGTGAATTCGATGGGTTGTCTAGGTATTTGTGTATTACGCGTAGTGTAACCGAATGCACAAGGAGTTGAATTTAATGATGCTCAACATGATTGTACACCAAGGAAATTATCTTAAGAGCATCATTAATTCAATTTCCTCATGTACTCCGTTAGAATACGTTGAATACAGGGATGACACCACTTACTTAGGATTGGATTGTAATTCCCCCCTTGACTTGTGATTGTATCCGTTGATAACATTCCTTGTACACTCTCTTTACATAAGACACATAATTAATTATGAAACATAAATTCTTGTAGAATATAAGACTTGGACTTGACTTAGAGTGTACCATAGGAACCCGTGTCTTGTTTTGATGAACATGACTGGCTAGTATTAAGTGGATTATCATGTGGCTTGTCTTGTATTGATCTGGAAGAGATAATCCCTAAGAACTTGACCTGTACTTGGAACTAGCCAGACTTGTTTGTCTCGTTTGTCCTTGAGTCAAAACCACTTTATTATTATTTGCATATCATGACCATCTGCAGTTTGGGATTTAATGACGAATCGGTTACTACGGTTGTCGGGGTGGGCAGTCGGCGTAGGACGGCGTCCATGGCGTTGAATAGCTGGGAGCGGGCTAGGACCGTGCTGCTATTCCCAGGACAGGGAGCTAGGATCCCACTGGAGCCGGACTATGGTATCAGTAGTCCAAGGGGATTGTTACTGGTACCCCGGGAGGTGGCATATGACATCCTCGGAGTCTCCCTCTTGCTTGTTCTTGCTTGCATTTGCATGGATAGTGGTTATTGTTACTAGGATTCCTGTTATTATTTCTATATATATATTAATCTCGCTTTATGCCTAGCTTCAGATTCTTGTATTCATATGATCTCATACCTGTCATTACTCTATACTTGATGCATGTCGTGTTTATTATGTTTTGTATATCTATTGCTCAACATGTTGTTGACTTTGTTCCTTGGTGTGCAGACACATCAGGTGAATACTTCTATTACGAGGAGCAGGCAAGTGAGGAGATCCCAGAGGATCTCCAACCAGCAGAGGAGGCACGAGAGTGGGTGCCGATGACGTAGAGTAGCGTCATCACTCCTGGCACGAGAGAGACATAATGGGGATCTATTAGATTTTATCTTTCATTCATTATTTCTCTAGTCGAACCTTTATATTACATTGACTTCTGTTTCTTTGATTGGCCATGTTTAGTGGGTTGGCCATTGTAATAAATTACTTAACTTTGAAGTCCTGTTTACTCTTCTTGCAACTTTAATTTAATGAGAGTTTATTAATCATTGCTTGAGATCCTATATGCCTTGAGTTGTATTAACTCTACACTTATTGTGACACATGAGGTTGGAAATATTAAATCCTCACCACGGACTACAATCGAGAAATCGAGAAATCGACAGGACAAATGGCACCGACCCGCTGTTGGCAACCAACACCTGAAGTTACATGGTCATCCGATGTAGATCTACATGAAGATCCATCGATGATCATCGCCAGAAGAATCCCAAAAGACGTGGCACGGCCCGCGACTCCTCAACTGCTCGGTGACCACTTAATGCGATTAATTGACTAGCTTTATTATAGTCATTAACCCATTTCTTTGGACGGACCAATCAGAAGCAAGCATCCGAGAGTTACAAGTCAAGAGATTCATGGCATCTAACCCATGAAACTCCTCCCATCATGGCGATTAAAGGCGATTAAATGCCCTCAATCTCCTTCGGCCAATCAGAAGCCAAGAAAAAGGAGTTATAAAATAAAGAATTCAATCTTGTAACTCCTCCCTTTATGTAGCTTTATTACAATTAAGGCTCATAAACCCTCCTAAATGGCTACCTAAAAGCCTATAAATAGGAGAGCTCTCCAAGAAGAAAAGGACAGAAACAGCAGAGAAAACAAACAACAGACTGCAGAAAATCCGGAAACTCGGACAGAAAAAGGCATCAAAGAGAGAAAACTCTGCGGAAATCCTACACCGACCACCACTACAAGGTGACAAAAGTCCCTTGGGGGTACCCCCCCCCCTCCCAAGGTCCTTGCCTTCTCCTTCTGCCTCCAATGGCTTAGACGTGGCTTTTCAACTCATCTACTTAGTTTTTTATTGGATATAGGACCTCCTCTTGGTCTTTGTCCTCTAAAAACCTGAGGTTATAGCCAAGCCAAGCGAATCAATGGCATCCTCTGTTCTCATCTGCATGGATGATGCCGAAGTCCACATATGGCTTGCGACCGTCAATCTGAACGGGTCCCCCACAATCTCCTGAGAAGTTAGATCCTCCTTTTCTTGCTTTTCATTGTAGTTTGTATTTTTTTAAAAGAGACAAAAATCACAACTCTTGTCTTTCATTATTGATAAGGATTGTAAATCGGCTATACACGCCAAAATCGGCTATAAACGCCAAAAATAGGCTATAAACGCCGAAAAATCGCCTTTCACTGCAAATCAAGAAAATGTCTCTTTTCTTAAATATATGTGCAATGGAAAACTTGAAAGAAGTTGATTTCCTTTTTACTTGCGAAGGTTGATCTCCGGATCACCACTTGCAATCCCAAGTAAAATAGAAAACCTGGCACACTCACACAAAAAAATGTTGATGCATGCCTCTGCCCCCTTCCGGTTACGAAAGGGTTGGATCCAACGGACTCCCACGTCCGCCGACCTCGATAGAACCGAGCGGAAGCGCTGTTCCATCAAGCGGGCACACCCGGTGGGACCCGTTCATTTGATAACACGATGCTATAAATGAAACATTTGCATATCATATCTATTGCTCTATGCTTATACTTCTTTTCTTGATTCCTTGCCTACCTTCTAATTGGTGGCCAATGTTGGATTCCGCATCTAAAAAAAATGAGATGAGATTTTTTGGAAATTTCTAATTCTTTGAATTTATTTCCACTCTTTCTCTTTTCAAAAAAATAAATAAATAAATAAATCAGATTTTTCATTTTGGATTCAAAATTGAGAAACCTTGATCCTTTCCTATCGTTCATCGTGCTTGCAGAAATGTTGGGCCTGTTCGACTAAGGTTTTGGGCCATCGTTTCTCTTCGATGAGTTCATTAAAGATCTAAAAAAACAAAAACAAAAAATCAAATTTTTTTTCATTTTGGATTCAAAATTGAGAAACCTTGATCATTTCCTATCGTTCATCGTGCTTGCAGAAATGTTGAGCCTGTTCGACTAAGGTTTTGGGCCATCGTTTCTCTTCGATGAGTTCATTAAAGATCTAAAAAAAAACAAAAAAAAATAGATTTCTCAGTTTGAATTCAAAATTGAGAAACCTTGATCCTTTCCTATCATTCATCGTGCTTGCAGAAATGTTGAGCCTGTTCGACTAAGGTTTTGGGCCATCGTTTCTCTTCGATGAGTTCATTAAAGATCTAAAAACAAAAAACCAAAAATTAGATTTCTCGGTTCGAATTCAAAATTGAGAAACCTTGATCCTTTCCTATCGTTCATCGTGCTTGCAGAAATTTTGAGCCTGTTCGACTAAGGTTTTGGGCCATCGTTTCTCTTTGATGAGTTCATTAAAGATCTAAAATATATATATATATATATAAAGACATAGACCACTAAGGTTAAACCAACTGCGTTCTTTGATCATGGTTGATTCAAGAAAAGCCTTGTCCAGAGTGTGGAGACAGCTTGACTGTTCTATGCAAGGGTCCTCCAAACGGGTTCATTAAGTAATCCTACCCTTACCTGGGGCAATTCTATCAATCGAGATTTCATAAGACCGAGTTAGGAGGCCTATATGTACTCTCTCTTCTTTTAAATAAATTTTTTTTTCAAAAATAAAATTTTTTAAAATAAAAATTTAAATAAAAAATATAAAATAAAAAAAATTTCAAAAAAAAATCCTAAAAAAGAAATAAATAAAAACAAAAAAAAATTTTAAATCTTGAAAAAAAAATCTTAAAAAAAAAAACTTCCGTCATTTTGGGTTTAGATTGGAGAAATCTTGGTCTTCTCCTTTCTAAGCACTGGCACTCGCAGAAATCGCTGAGCCTGTGTTCAGATTGGAGTGCCTTTTGCTCTCTTTGATGAACCCGATATTGGCCTTTCAAAAAAAAAAAACTCGTCATTTTTTTATTCAGATCCGAGAAATTATGGTTCATTTCTTTCTGAGCACTGGCGCTCGCGGAAATCGCTGAGCCCGTGTTCAGATCAGAATACCATCTGCTCTCTTTGATGAATCCAATCTTAACCTTTCAAAACAGAGAATCCCATCTCATGGATGCGGTCTAAAAACATTTGTGTCTAGTGGTACTAGTACGCCCTTTTAGGGTCTACTGTATTGCGACCGGCACATTTGTAACTCCAACTTTATATTCTTCTTACCTCGAGCAAGCCCTGCTTCTCGATAAGTCGAATTTAAGTTCACAATTGCTTCTAACCGTCACTGGGACGCTCATTCTGGGCTTACCATACCTGCGATCAGAACAATTGTACCCTCTATGGCGTTTTGCCTTCTTCATATTGCTTGGGTCATCTTCCTTGAGCAATTTGAAAAGACAAAACCATAGAACTTCCCATTTATGATCATTATATTCTTGTGATTACTAATGGGTGTGGTCTTGTTTCAGAAATTTTCGAAAAAAACTAACAATGGTAGCATCGCTTACCAATACTTTCGATGAAAGCAAGCACCAACTCATGCTTCAACAGAAGCAAACTACGCGCACCTACAAGCGCCCCATCAGCTGCCGAAGCGTCAACTCCCTCGGCAACTCTCTAAGCTCCGGGTTGACCTCGACTCCCCGGACTATCGTCTTTGGGATGCTGGGACCATTCCCACTTCCCGAGGAACAAACTGCTCCTTCCAGGAAGCAGAAACTCGCCTCTCAACGTGTCCCTACCGTGACACCAAAGGCGAGCACCAGAAGGCCCGAAGCCCGTGGCAGCCCCACGAAGCCTCGACCAGCAAACGACCAGGTCTATCCCAAGACTTGGTCCCCAAGACCTTCACCAAAATAGAGAAGGTCCCAAACATCTACCAAGCCAGCATTCCTGGCCCCACTCAAGGAGAACCAGTTCTACCCTCTTGCCTACATGAAAGAGGAGAGGCCCATCTCCAACTTGACTCCCAAGTCAACCCGGCATGAGCCGGCTTGTTCCTACAAGCCCAAAATCAAGTCATGCATCACAAGGCCTCTGCAAACACCTGCTAAGGCCTACAAACCTGCAGTTCGACCCTTTATCTCTATAGGGGCCGAACTCCAAAAATTCAAAGCTTCACTGCAACAGGCGAAGGACAGGGTTTGCATCCTGTCCTTGCCCGGCTACAAAGAAGACAGGCTCGGCTGCTGCGCCCGAGGGAGCACATCCTTCATCGTCAAAGCCCAGCCAGAGCTGACCGAAGCTCAATTTGCTCGTCGTATACGCCGCCGCGCGTCGTATCGGCAAAAGAGACTAGAGAAGCAAAGGACCCAGCCTCCTACACTTCAAGTCTATCCCAAATGGGTCAAAAAAGAAAGGCCCAACCATGTTGCTGCCGTCCATATGGTTGGAAAAACCAGAAGGCGCCAAAAGTCAGCAACAAAAATCCATGCCCGACGTCCGATGACCGGCAGCGTCCCAGGACAAGAAGACATTCAGAAGAATCCCCTGCTCCTTCAAGCAAAGGACGGCAGAGTGATCCTTCCTCAAGCTCTTCATCAAAAAGAATAAGCCCCAGCTCAGTCACCAGGACCGTTTCTTTGTTCGAATCACGAAGGATGAACGTCTTAGCTACAAATTCTGAGCCACCACCCCGCAATCCACCTCAAGATGATGCGATCATCCGCATCCAGCAGTTGGAACAAGGCCAACAAAGGATTGAAACTCTAATGGAAAACCTTCTCCTCGCCTTCCAAAATTAGGCGAACAATGAACCTCCTCCGAATCATCAAGACGATGAGGTAAATGGAGAAGAAAATGAGTCACGCGCCCTTACCAAAAAGGACATAGATAGTACCTCGCCAAAGCAAAAGAAGAGGATATACTCAAAGAGCATGGGATCAAGCCACCATATCCCTTATGGATGGACTCGGTCCCATTCCCTACAAAACTCAAGCATCCTACTCTCCAAACATATACGGGAAAAGGATCAGCCAGACAGCACGTCATCCACTTCAAGATCCTGACGGGAGCTATCGCGGATCAAGATGCACTCAAGATCCGCCTCTTTGCAAGTACCCAAAAAGGTACGGCCTTCGATTGGTACTCCACTCTGCCGGAGGACTCCATCCAAAACTAGGCCATGCTAGAGACACGCTTCCTGACTCACTTCAAAGGTGAGGATCATCCCGCTACTATAGCTCAGATGTGCAGCCTAAAACAGGGGGAGAATGAGTCGACATATGACTTCATCCACAAGTGGAAAGCAATGGCATACAAATGCTCTGATGTATTGCCACAAGCGTCGCTAGTCGATATCTGCCGAAACAACATGAGAGCTAGAATCCGCTCCATGATCATCGGCAACAAATCAAAGAACCTGGGAGGACTCCTAGAAGCTTCCATGGAAGCTGAAACGGTGATTAAGGACCTCAACAGTCAGAAATCATCAAGAAAAGAGCCAACCGCCATTGAAACCTTAAAACCAAAGAAAAAAGAGGTCTTCAATGTGCAGACCAAGTCAGCTCCTCAGCCACCAAAGAAAGCTGAAAACAAAGCTGCTGGTAAAAGACCTGAACTCTCAGAAGCCTTCAAAGAATGATTAGAGAAGAAATACCCATTTGATGAAGATGTTGATGAAATCTTCGGGGCTCTTGTGGCAAACGGGAAGCTCACCTTGCCCGAACCAAAAAGACCGGGTGATATTGGCAAAACCAACGATCCTCGGTACTGTCCATATCACCAGATGATCTCGCATGTTAAAAAACGGAGTCATCACCTTTGACAAAAACTATGGGTTTGCCTCCGTCAACATGGTGACATGTTGACAAACATCAAAATCACCGAAGAAGAAGATCACTACTTCCTTCAAGGTGATAAACTCAATCCAAGCGTCCGAGGAACTGGTTCCTTACCCGACACCAGACGGACAACCCATATGGGTACATCCCGATCTCCTGGAAGATGAAAATTGGGAGGTCGTGAAAACAAAGCCTATAGCTGAACAGCAAAAGCAGGCTAGAAAACATCTCCTGAAGCTCAAACGGCAAGAGAAGTCCCAGCCAAAACAAGAAGTCAAAGAAAAGGCAGAGGCTTCCTCTACCGCTTCACTGGAGGCAACAAAAACATCCCTTCCAGAGACCTCAAAGGGGGTAAGAAAATTCACTCTCAGTGATTTCATGCCACCTCAATTCAAAGAAGCCACGCAGGAGGCATCATACTCTTGCAATTCGGTAGTTGGATTCTCCATTGATGGATACAAGTCCAACGACACCGATGATGGATTCGAATCTAACTACACAGACGAGTGGGAGGAGTCCCTTGAAATAGGAGAATATCTCTCCGATGAAGAATGGGTTCCAGAGACTCATCTTATGCCAGTAATCTGGTATAACCCCCCACAGCCACAAGGATCCTGGTCTGATGATGAAGAATACCAAGAGGCTGTACAAGAAAATGCTGTTAGACCAGCACCCCTCATTGCTCAAGTGGAAATCAACAATCTTGAGCCATAAAGAGTTGATGAAGAAAAAGATTTGGCTCCCATGCCTGATCTTGAAGAATATGCAAGGATCTTGCAGCGTCTCGCTCTAGAATAAGAGTAAGACCGCGTCAACGAGCCTCCTCGCAATCCAGAGCCTGAAGTCCCTGAAGACCATCAGGTACATCCTCCCTTAACTCCTGAAAATGGAGAAAATTGCTAGATAGACGATCCTCTTACATCCGAGGATGAGTCTGACTCCGATCAGTTAACGTCTCCCGTCAGAGCTTCCTGTAATGTGATAATTCGGGATTATAGCTCTTCCGAAGCATCGTCTGATGAGAGCACTTACACTCCGGCAACGCCTAGCAATATATCTTCTGGAGCCACCTCATCTCACGTGACTTTCACTGAGATGACACCCTCTCAAGTTTATTCTCCTGAGACTGTGACTTCAAAGTTCACACCCTTCCTGACTGAAGAATTCCCAGCTATTGATGCTTGGGACGATGAATTGGTCAACGAAAGTCTACAATGTGGAGACTTTCTCACAAAGTGCCTCCTGGGACATGTACTTTGACGGTGCAACCAGGACAAATGAAAAAAGACAGCTGATCTCAGGAGTTGGCATCCTTTTTGTTAGCCCCGACAAATACATGATTCCACATGCTTTCTCGCTACTGGAACCATGCACAAACAATGCAGCTGAATATCAAGCTTTGATCCTAGGATTGGAACTCGCAATCGAATCCGGTATCACCATACTAGAAGTCTTTGGAGACTCTCAACTGATCGTCAACCAGATGAATCAGAAATTTGAAGTCAAGAAGCCAGATTTGCTGCCTTACTACAACAAAGCACAATCACTTCTGCAAAAGTTTGACATCTGTCAAATCACCCACACTCGTAGAGGTGAAAACATACGTGCAGATGCCCTGGCTGGACTTGCCGCATCTATGGCAATCCAGGAAGGGGAAAACATGCAAATCACAGTGTGCGAAAGAAGAATCCTTCCTCCTCTTAACACACACCAAGCAGTTGCTGAATGCCACCAAGTGGTTGGAAGTCGGATTTCAATCCTTCAAAATTCAATCGGCGACTAGAGGGATCCGTTCATTGATTACATTATGTTCGGAATCCTACCTGAAGATCCAAAAGAACGGGTAAGCATCCAAAGGCGAACCCCAAGCTTTCATTTGGATATTCCTTCAAAGTTCCTTTACAGGAAATCCTTCAACGGAGTACTTCTATGCTGCTTATCACAACAAGAGGCTGAAGAAACACTCAAAGAAGTTCATGCTGGTCTTTGCGGAGCGCATTAGGCTGGTCCCAAGCTCTATGATCAGATAAAAAGGTTAGGTTATTACTGGCCTACCATGGTAGCTGACGCAATGCAATTTGCTAAGCGCTGCCAACAATGCCAAGTTCATGGAGATTACATTCACATGCCTCCAGAATGGCTGCTACCTACAGCGATTTCATGGCCTTTCAAAGCCTGGGGTATGGACATCATAGGTCCTATTTCTCCCCCTTCGAGCAAAGGTCATCGCTTCATCTTCGCCGCTACAGATTATTTCTCCAAGTGGTCAGAAGCATTTGCGTTCAACGAGATGAAGACCTCATCAGTCCTTCAGTTCCTGCTCACCAACATCATTTGTCATTTCGGCATACCCATGATAACGGACCACAATTCCGGGATCATCGATTCTACAGGTTCTGCGACAAATACAAAATCCAAAGCTGTCCTTCGACTCCATACAATCTGGCAGCAAACGGATTAGCAGAAGCTTTCAACAAGACACTCTGTAAAATCCTCAAAAAAAATGGTCTCTAGTCACAAAAGAGACTGGAGCGATAAAATGTCTGAAGCTTTGTGGGCCTATCGAACCACCGTTCGAGGACCAACCCATAGCACACCATTCTCCTTGGTCTATGGATGCGAAGCTGTCGTGCCCTTGGAAGTACAAATTCCTTCCTTGAGGGTTTCCTTGCAAAATGACATGACTCAAGAAAGCAACGTCAAATTGTGACTCCATGAGCTGGACAATCTCGATGAGAGACGGCTCGAAGCTCAACAAAGCATTGAACTTTACCAAGCACGCATGGCATGATCTTTCGATAAAAAGGTCAGGCAACGCGCCTACAAAAAGGGTGACTTGGTTCTTGCGGTAAAATTGTTGGAATTTGAGATGACTTGAGTAGTCTTTGAAGAATTGAAGGAATTAATATCTCAAAGTATTAATTTGAGTTGGAATTCTTGTCAACACATTGTCACAAACGTGATGTTAATAGATTGGTGCTGATAGAGCTTAAAAGAAGAAATCAGAATTGAAACAAAATTGAAACAGTCAGGAATTCAGAATTTCTGAAGCAGAGCACGCGGTCGACCGAGCACCCCATGCGGTCGACCGAGCAAGAAGAAACCTGCAGAAACAGATTCAGGCACCTCTCAGTTATTTTCGTGACACAGTGTGTCTTCGGTCGACCGGGACCCCAGGATGTCGACCGAGCTCGAAAGTTATCTGTTTCCAGTCAGTGTCTTCGGTCGACCGAGCAAGCAAGGATGTCGACCGAGCACGGGAACCAAAGTTGCGCAGAATTAGAAGTTGTGCACGAAAATTCAGCATTCTTTTCTATTTCGTTTGGGACTCTTTCTAAACGAATTGTAGCCCGTTTTAAATACAATTAAGGGTTATCAAAACCTATAAAAAGGCATGTAAGGGTCGTTCTTAAATAGACACCAGAAGAGAGAAAGAAGAGAAGAGAAAAGAGAGAGAGTTTTTGAGAGAAGAAGAGTGCTGGTGCTGTGTGCTGTTGTGCTGCATCTTTCTACAGCAAGTAAGGACGAGGATGTGCTCTTGAAGATGGTATTTCGTCCATGAGTTAAGTGTCTCTCTGTTTATGCTTTATTTTCAATTTGTAAGGGATTGAGAGAGAGAGAATTGTAGAGGGGAAGGGCTGTAGACAGAGTTAATCTTCTATTCTATTTTTACATCAAGTTGGTGCTTGATGTCTGGGGTTTGGTGATCCTATCTGTTGGTGCAGATAAATTATAAAGGGAGTCGGTGCTTCCTAGATAGTTGGTGCTATCTGAAACTAAGGGTTGGTGCTCTTTGTCGTTGGTGCGACTAAATAAGATTCAGATCTGTCTCGGATTGGTGTTCGGACAGTCTTTGAACCGTGGACGTAGCCTTTCGGTGAACCACGTTAAATCTGGTGTCATTGTGTGATTTGACTTGTTTTGTTGTTGAATTGGACCTGTTTTTAGAAATCACTGATTCACCCCCCCCCCCTCTCAGTGATCGCGATATCCAACAATTGGTATCAGAGCAAAGTTCCCTTGATCAGTTTAATACGCTAAGGGTGATCTCTTGTCAAATCACATGGCAATCAATACAGGGAATATGAAAGCACCTCTGTTTGATGGTTCTAATTACTCCTTTTGGAAGATTAGGATGCAAGCCTTCATCAAATCTCTTGGCTATGATGTTTGGGAGGCTGTCAGAGCCAGTTACAATGCTGCCACCGTACCCAATGATACTGCATCGAAGAAGTTGGCAGACAACGACTCCAAGGCGCAGAATACACTCTTTAGTGGCCTTGTGGACAGCGAGCTTGTCAAAGTAATTGCATGCAAAACAGCCAAGGAAATTTGGGACAAGTTGCAAAGCATACATGAAGGTGATGAGAAGATTAAAGAAGCCAAATTGCAAACTCATCGCTCTCAATTCGAGTCTCTTCGCATGGAGGAAAGCGAGAATGTTGACTCGTATATGCAACGAGTAAATGAAGTCACGAATGACATTCGTGGACTAGGGGAGGAGATTAAAGAGCCGGTCATCGTCAAAAAGGTTCTAAGATCTCTTCTTCCCCGGTTTGATTCAAAAGTCTCAGCCATTGAAGAAGCCAAAGATCTGAATGCATTTTCCATGGATGAATTACATGGTTCTCTAACTGCTTATGAGATGCGCATAGGAAAGACGTCTTCATCTGATAAAGAAGCGGCCTTCAAAGTTCAGAAAAAAGCAAAAGAGACTGCTAGTCATGATGTTGATTCTGATATTGATGAGCTTGAGGCTCAATTTGTTAGAAAGTTGAAGAAAGGAAGCAATGGCAAGTACAAAGGGAAGCTACCCTTTAAATGCTTCAATTGTGGAGGTATTGGTCACTTTGCTGCGAAGTGTCCGCTAAAAGAAGACAATGATAATGACTCTTATGCTGAAAAGAGTAAAGGAAAGAGAAGTTTCAGAAAAAGGGGCAAAGCTAAAAACTTTCTATGTCAACAAGATGACAGCACGTCTGAAACTTCAGACGATGATGAATCAACCGAAGCTCTCTTCATGGTCACTGTTGAAGAAGAAGAAGAGCTAGATCCGGAAGAGGATGAGGAGGCTGAAGTCAATCTTGAAGAGGAACTCATAGCCGCACTTGAGGAGCTTAGCATGGAACGCAAAACAAGTAAGAAAAATCTGAAACTTCTCCATGAATCTGAAAGTTCTATTATTGCTTTGAAAACTCAAGTAGAAGAATATAAAAGAATGGTAGAAGTCCTTGAAAACAAATAAGTATCAAAAAGGAAGAGGCTATGAAACTTGAAACTGAGATCGCTAGAGCAAAGGCTGAAAATTTGGAAAATAGCAAAAAACTCAAAGCGCTCCAAGCGATTGAAGGGACTATGAAACTCAATGAACTACTAAAAGTTAAAAGACCTGCCCACTTCAGATTTGGTCTAGGATTTGAGAAAGGTGAATCCTCTAAGATTGCACCTCCTGAAAAGAAAAAGTTTGTGAAGCAAGTCACTACACCTTCTAACTCTATGAAGCCCACTCAACCTAGAAAGGAGTCCATTCCTGTTAGAAAGGTAATGAAGATTAACCAGCCACAAAGAAGATACAAATTCTATGGTTATTGCTTTCATTGTAATATGTTTGGACATAAAAAAACTGATTGTAGATTCTATGTTAGAAACAGCCCATTTGTGACTAGGAACCCTTTTTCAATCCTAAACAGCCACAAAATTGAGTGCTATATGTGTCATAATTATGGACACTTGGCTATGGATTGTAGGTTGCCTATTGCTAACCAATTTCAGGTTGAAAAGAAACCCAAGTTAGTTAAGGCTTGGAGGGCAAAGAAAAGGGAAGGTAGTCCCAAAGAATCTCTCATTGTGCAAATGGCATTCAATGCACAAAAGAAGGCAGCACCATGGGTCCTTGATAGTGGTTGTTCAAGCCATATGACTGGTGATAAAGAGAAATTCATCAAATTACAGCACTATGAAGGCGGTTCAGTGAAGTTTGGCAACAATGATGGTGCCAAAATCTGCGGAAAAGGTGTTATTCAGCTTATGGCAAACAAGATCAGATCGGAAGAAGTCTTATATGTGTCTGGATTGAGACACAACCTGCTTAGTGTGAGCCAGATCTGTGACAAGGGTCACGAAGTTATCTTCACAAAGAATGGGTTTGCCATCAAGAAAAGTAGCAACGGCAAAACAGTGGCAACAGGATCAAGAACTGCTGGAAATCTCTATACATTGTCAGATGGAGCTGAAAAGACCTGCTTGATGAGTCGGACAGAGGAAAGTTGGTTGTGGCACAAACGCCTTGGGCATCTAAGCTTTGATAACATGTCAAAGATTTGCAATTCAAAGGCTGTAAGAGGCATGTCTACAGTTGAAAAGCCTTCCAATCCTATTTGCGACTCTTGCCAAAAGGGAAAGCAAACGAGGGTTATGTTCAAGTCAAAGGAGCATCATTCCAAGAAACCTCTTGAGCTAGTGCACACTGATCTCTGTGGACCGATGCGAACTCAAAGCACCAATGGAGATAAGTATTTCATGTTATGCATTGATGATTATACTCGTATGACATGGGTATTGTTTCTTAAGCATAAGCATCAAGCACTTGATCGTTTTAAAGTGTTTAAAGCACAGGTTGAAAATCAATTGGAAAAACGTATCAAGATTTTAAGGTCTGATCGTGGAGGCGAGTTCACATCTGAAGAGTTCACTAAATATTGTGAACATCATGGCATTCAAAGACAGTACTCAGCCCCTAGAACTCCACAGCAAAATGGAGTTGTGGAACGGAAGAATCGCACCGTACAAGAGATGGCTCGTACGATGCTAAGTGAAAGCAAGATGGCTGACAAGTATTGGAAAGAGGCAATTCATACGGCTATATACATTCAAAACCGATGCTTGATCAGGCCACATGAAGACAAAACTCCCTATGAGCTATGGTTTGGAAGAAAAGCAACAGTCAAGCACTTCAGAGTCTTCGGCAGCAAGTGTTACATCAAGCGGCTCGAACAAAATCCGGGCAAATTTGAAGAAAGAGCTGACGAAGGTATATTTCTGGGTTACTCCTCTACTAGCAAGGCATATAGGTGTCTTAACAAAAGAACCAGAAAAATCATAGAAAGTGCTGATGTAAGAATAGATGAGAATATTGAACCAAAGAATGCAACTCATAATGACAGTCCAGTTTATGAGGACTCGAGTGAGATTGATGATGAGATGGCTGAATCTAATGATTCTGAGAAATCAAAGGATGACTCAGAAGATACTTCACCGAAGAAGCACAGCACTTGGGTAGAGCAACACCCTAAGGATCAAATCATTGGAGATCCTAAGGCAGGCGTTCAAACTAGACAAAGTGTAGTTAGCAATTACTCACTTGTGTCCACCATTGAACCCAAGACTGTGGCTGAAGCCAGTCTCGATGAAAGTTGGTTGAAATCTATGCATGAGGAGTTGGAGCAAATTGAGAAGAACTCCACATGGGAACTTGTTCCTAGACCTACTGATAAGAATGTTATTGGTACTAAATGGGTCTTTCGGAATAAGCTGAATGAAGATGGTCAAGTCATTAGAAACAAAGCAAGGTTGGTTTGTAAAGGCTATGCTCAAGTTGAAGGCATAGATTTTGAAGAGACCTTTGCACCGGTGGCTCGTCTGGAAGCTATTCGTATGTTTCTAGCATTGGCAGCATACAAAACCTTCAAGGTATTTCAGATGGACGTAAAGTCAGCTTTCTTGAATGGTTTACTTGAAGAAGAAGTCTACATTGAGCAACCTGATGGTTTTCTCATTAGCAAAAATTCAGATCTAGTGTGCAAGTTGAAAAAGGCTCTTTATGGGCTGAAACAAGCGCCAAGGGCATGGTATGCAAGGCTGGATCTCTATCTCCGCAAGATCGGTTTTGGAAAAGGCATGGTTGATAGCAATCTATATGTCAAAACTGAGTTAAGCAAACAGCTAGTAGTCATTGTTTATGTTGATGACATAATCTTTGGTGGCAATGATGAGGAGATGTGCAGGAATTTTGCTGAAGAGATGAAGAAAGAATTTGAGATGTCAATGCTTGGAGAACTAAAGTTCTTTCTTGGTTTACAAGTTCAGCAGCTGAAACATGGCATCTTCATATCACAAATGAAGTACATTAAGGAAATGCTGAAACGGTTCAATATGGAAGACAGCAAGCCAGTGAGCACACCAATGTCAACGAACACGAAGCTTAGCAAAGATGATAAGGCCTCGTCCGTTGATTATACCACCTATCGCTCTATGATAGGAAGCTTGCTCTACTTGACTGCAACAAGACCAGATCTTCTACAAGCAGTATGTATGGTTGCACGTTTTCAAGCAGCACCAACTGAAACGCACCTTACAGCAGTGAAAAGAATCTTTCGATATCTGAAAGGTACTATGGAGCTTGGTATCTGGTATCCCAAAGGCAAATCCTTCACTCTTGTTGCATATTCTGATGCCGATTGGGCTGGATGCGTAGATGATCGCAAGAGTACTAGCGGCGGCGCATTTTATCTTGGAGAAAGATTAGTTGCTTGGCATAGTAAGAAGCAAGACTCAGTATCCCTTTCGACAGCGGAAGCGGAATATATTGCAGCGGCAACTTGTTGTACGCAAGTGTTATGGATGCGGCAAATGCTCTCTGATCTAGGAGTTCCTACAACGGATCCTACGCCGATCCTATGTGACAACACGAGTGCAATTCATATATCTAAGAATCCTGTTCAGCACTCTCGAACAAAGCATGTAGCAATTCGTTATCATTTTCTGAAAGATAAAGTTGCTGATGGAGAGGTCAAGTTGGAGTATGTTCCAACAACTGAGCAAGTGGCTGATATTTTCACGAAACCTCTGCCAAAGGAAGTCTTCGAGTATCTCCGAAAAAAGTTAGGAGTTACTCACTCTCCTAAACCGTAGGAATTGTGCTTGAAAGGGGGAGCAATGCATTCATTGAATATCCTATTCGCTCCTCGGTTTGGTCCCTTTGGACTTGTTGTCAAAGGGGGAGAGATGTTATGCTATGATAGCAAGGAGATTGCTAGGGGGAGATTGTTGACAGTGCATGGTTGTTATTTCAGAATTTCAGAATTGGTTCCAAGTGAGTGTTGAAAAGAACTTGGAAGAGCTGCAAGCTGGAGTTGAAAGTGTTGAAGTTCCAATAGTGTTGCCAACAATTCCAAAGGGGGAGATTGTTGGAATTTGAGATGACTTGAGTAGTCTTTGAAGAATTGAAGGAATTAATATCTCAAAGTATTAATTTGAGTTGGAATTCTTGTCAACACATTGTCACAAACGTGATGTTAATAGATTGGTGTTGATAGAGCTTAAAAGAAGAAATCAGAATTGAAACAGAATTGAAACAGTCAGGAATTCAGATTTCCTGAAGCAGAGCACGCGGTCGACCGAGCACCCCATGCGGTCGACCGAGCAAGAAGAAACCTGCAGAAACAGATTCAGGCACCTCTCAGTTATTTTCGTGACACAGTGTGTCTTCGGTCGACCGGGACCCCAGGATGTCGACCGAGCTCGAAAGTTGTCTGTTTCCAGTCAGTGTCTTCGGTCGACCGAGCAAGCAAGGATGTCGACCGAGCACGGGAACCAGAGTTGCGCAGAATTAGAAGTTGTGCACGAAAATTCAGCATTCTTTTCTATTTCGTTTGGGACTCTTTCTAAACGAATTGTAGCCCGTTTTAAATACAATTAAGGGTTATCAAAACCTATAAAAAGGCATGTAAGGGTCGTTCTTAAATAGACACCAGAAGAGAGAAAGAAGAGAAGAGAAAAGAGAGAGAGTTTTTGAGAGAAGAAGAGTGCTGGTGCTGTGTGCTGTTGTGCTGCATCTTTCTACAGCAAGTAAGGACGAGGATGTGCTCTTGAAGATGATATTTCGTCCATGAGTTAAGTGTCTCTCTGTTTATGCTTTATTTTCAATTTGTAAGGGATTGAGAGAGAGAGAATTGTAGAGGGGAAGGGCTGTAGACAGAGTTAATCTTCTATTCTGTTTTTACATCAAGTTGGTGCTTGATGTCTGGGGTTTGGTGATCCTATCTGTTGGTGCAGATAAATTGTAAAGGGAGTCGGTGCTTCCTAGATAGTTGGTGCTATCTGAAACTAAGGGTTGGTGCTCTTTGTCGTTGGTGCGACTAAATAAGATTCAGATCTGTCCCGGATTGGTGTTCGGACAGTCTTTGAACCGTGGACGTAGCCTTTCGGTGAACCACGTTAAATCTGGTGTCATTGTGTGATTTGACTTGTTTTGTTGTTGAATTGGACCTGTTTTTAGAAATCACTGATTCACCCCCCCCCTCTCAGTGATCGCGATATCCAACAAAAAAGACCAATGGTCTTCGCTCACAAGTCCAAAGGCAAATTTGAGACAAAATGGGAGGGACCCTACGTCATCAACAAGGTTTTCTCCAACGACGCATACGCACTCCTAAACATGGAAGGTGACAGATGTATGCTGCCCATCAACGGCAAGTTCTTAAAGCGGTACTACCCTTGAAGACTTACCCAACTGGGTAAGAGCAATACCTATACGGCCAAAACCGGTTTCCATGGTACACGCTCGCTAAACCCACCTTTTTTTAGAATTTTCCTATCAAATGTTGAAATTTCTAGAAATTTAAACAATGCTTACTTTCATCGTTTCATTGTTCAAAAAACCCAAGTTTAGGAACCTTTCCCTAACTTGACCAAAATTTTCAACCCTTGAACTCAAAATTCATGGTTTGAAACAAAATCTGCATTCAGGGATTTCCACCCTAGTCCACCCTACCTTTTACCACCTAAATGGTTTTAGGTCAAAACTTATGACCCTCGTGTCTTTAAACAAAAAAATGGTTTTTCAAAAAGCCGCGGGGAAGCAACGTTTAGTCGATATTCGCACAAATCGGAAGCATGCGAACCACATTCGACACTTCCAAAATCGCAGGGAAGCGACATTTTGTCGATTCTTGCAAAATCCTAAACTTTGGAGATGCAACATTTCAGTTGATATTCACAACCCAAATTTCAAAGGTTCGAAAAAACCTAAAAAACCATGGAGACGCAACATTTCAGTTGATATCCATAACCCAAAGGTTCGAGAAAACCACAAATTTCAAAAATCATGGGGAAACGACATCAAGTCAGTACCCGCAAAACCAAAACTTTTGAAAAGCAAGGATGCGACATTCCATCGATGCTTGCACCCAAATCCGCGAGGATATGACATTCCATCGATACTCGCAACCGACTGAGCAAGGATGCGACATTCCATCGATACTTGCAAGAACATTCAGCAGGGAGGCGACTTTTAGTCGAGACTTGTATTTTAGAATACCAAACCGGCTATAAATGCCACAAAAACGACTATAGATGCCACCAAAACAAAACCGACTATCAATGCCACAAAACAAAAAATTGGCTTTAAAAAAAAACCGGCTATCAATGCCACAAACTCGGCCATCAATGCCACCAAAACCCGGTTATCAATGCCACAAACTCGGCTATCAATGCCACCAAAACCGGCTATAGATACCACCAAAACCGGCTCTCATGCCAAAAATCGGCTTCCATGCCACAAACAAAAATCTGGCTTCCATGCCAAAACAATCATTTGACAAAAGATTTCTACAAAATGACAAGCTTTTGATCAAATCCCATTTAGTAATTACTTTTATCACAAAAAGATTTAAGTAAGCGTAGGGAAAACAAAAAAAAAAGCATCCCATTTAGCAATTACTTTCATCACAAAAAGGTTTAAGTGCGCGTAGGGAAAACAAAAATAAAAGAGTACCAAAAAAATACATGTGGTACCAAAAAAAAAAGAAGAAAGTGTTCACAAGCACTACAAAAAAAAGAGTACCAAAAAAAATACATGTCGTACCAAAAAATGAAAGTGTTCACAAGCACTACAAAAAAAAAAGTACCAAAAAAAATACAAGTGGTACCAAAAAAAGAGAAGGATAGTTTCTGCTACAAAAATCAGGAGCTCAGCCAAAAATGGCCTCCAGCCAAGAGTTTAGCTCCTCAAGCAAACTTTTGGCCTCAGCCGTCAGGGATTCCAAGGCACGCTTCTTCAGGAACTTGCCATGAGATTCTGGGGTGGGCTGTAACCCTTCTTTCGCACCAGAAAGCTTATCTTGAGCAGTTCGCCATTGTTTGTTCTCTTCAGACTTCCTTTTAAGAACTTGATCGGCATCTGCAACCCGGCGAATCAGAGCACTCTCCCTGTCGCGAGCCTCTGTTATTGCAGCCCACTTGGCAGCGACTTGTGCCTGCAGATGCTCAAGACGTTTCCTGGCCTCATCGACCTCCGTATCAAGGATGTTAAGGTCATGTGTCAGCCCAATGATGGCTAGCTCTTCTAAGTTCTTCTCTCGGACTATCTGCTTCCTGCTTTGTGTAGCCTCATCCAGGTTAGACTGAGCCTTATCCGCAGGGTCCAGGAACATCTCCTTGAAGAACTGGTCGTCAGGAAAACCCATGGTCTCAAACCACTTGTCACCCAGCTCAATGATCCTATCAACGATCGCCCTGGCACTTGTGACATCCAGACCAGCCTCTTCAGCATCACCGAGAATCTCACGCACATGCTGGATCATCCCAAATCCGACATCTAAGTGCCCAGAAAGCAGAGTCTCAATCCAAGAGCTCAAAACCCGCACCACCACCTTCTTCGCAAAAAGAAGAGATGGCCCAGCTGAAGATTCGCCCAACTCCATTGGTTGGCTGCTCATGTCATCACCCGTTGGAAGAGTAACAAAAGAACTCTTTCCAGTTGAAGCTGCTCCTGCTCGGTAAGGAATCTTAGCACGAGGTATCTCCTCAACTAGTGTCAGAACTGGTCCCAGGAGTCTCTACCTCCGGATCAACCTCTGGCATCCCTTGCTCTGATTCTAAAGGAAGCGACAGACCCTCCTCTGTCACTTCAAAACCTGCCAAAGAAACACAAAAAGATATGAATATGATCCTGTTTGAAAATCATTATCAGGGTTATTACTACAAAATACCTTCTTCGATGACTGGCGGAACACTCTCTTCCTCCATGAACTCATCGGAAGCATCATCAACATTTACGTCCATCGATTATTCAAAGTCATCGGAATCCTGTGGCAAGTCAGCTGACAAGAAAAAATGTTGGCAAACCAAGTCACAGATAACAAAAAAAAAAAGAAAAAGAAGAAAGCAAAAGAAGTCATACCAATTAGAGATTCTGAATTCACTCCAGAGTCCCTCGGTTCTTCTTCAGGTGCCCCGACAGGATCCGTCACCACCTCATCGGTTGGAACCTCAGGCATCACCAAGTCTTCCTCTGCTAAAAAAAAAAAGAAAAGCAGAAACAAGAAGCAAATCAGAACATGGAAAAATCCCATGAAAAGGAATGGAAAGAGAAAAAGGAAGAATCATACCTTCACCGACGGTCTCTTCTTCTCGGCTTCTCTTCTCTGGAGGCTCGTCAGCATCCACTGGCTTATCCTCACTGATAGTAAGAGGGACTTCCAAGCCAGGAGAGTCCTCATGCTGCCCCTTGCTGCGATGATGACTCCTCCTCCTCTTACTCCTGCGGGCTCGCTTCTTAGAGGAACCTGCCCCGCTGTCAGAGTCAGGTCTTCCACTTGACTCCTCACTGGATGGTCTACCATTATCAGTAGACTCCACGGAAGCTTGCATTTGCGCCGCTTGCATCCAAGCACCAAGTTCAGCTTCCTCCTGTTCTAGCTGCTCTAAAGCCTCATCAGGTATTTCTCGAATAGCTTCAGAACCAATGACGCCCTGGTCACCGAGAAAGCCTATCTTGTGCTTCTCTCCATAAAGGAAGGCCCAAACTTCCTCTCGCCGGATGCCATCCGACTTTCCAAGGCCCTTTCTAGATGCCAGCTTCACATCAAGTTCCTTCTTGGAAAGCCCCCGATATGCCGAAAAGCTCTCCGCGAACCACTTCGCAAAGCCGGCAGTCCGGGAAGTCAACAACACAGGATAAGAGATCATGGTTGTAGTGTCTTCAGCACTATAGAAAGCCCATGCATTTCTCCCGTCCCGTAAACCTCCAAAGCGCTTCACCATGCTTGAAGGCGCTCCAATAATGCCTTGAGAAAAACCCAACTGCAAAGCAAAGCGAGAGGGTACATACGGCTGGATGTCGACGAAAAGATGTCTGCGGTACACCATCGTGCCGACACGAATGCTGAAAAGCCACTCCTTCTCTACGTTCGTCAAGGAGTAATGCCTTCCCGACCCTGCCCTGGTAGAGTCTCGGGAGACACCAAAATCAAAAGCCTTTTTCCGCAACTCCGGAGAAAGATTCACTGAAGACTGCCCCATCTCGACATCCCTGAACCGTCGGATCCTCATGCGGGCAGACAAAAGTGATTCGGACACGGCATTGCCCTTAGCAGGCCGAATCATCAAAGGATCATCATCCTGTGCAGCACCCAACAGGTTGAAGCCAGGACAATGGTACACGTACCACGAATAAAAGATGTGGGCTGAAAATACCCTATTCATAAGGAGCCCAAGCCGAACCAAAAAAGCAGCAGCCTGCAGTTCGGTACACAGGTAGGAGTAAAGAGCTGGCACCAAAGCAAGCTGCTCTCCAAACGCCATCTGACAAGCCGGAAAAATACAATGCGGCCTGATGTGCGTTCCATCTCCTCCAGCAAAAATAGCCTCACCAAGCCAATAAGTGAGGTAAACAGCGAGATCTCTCCGCAGTGCAATGTCAGGACATATGGCGTTTGTACTCGCACAAAAATCTCTCAACTCTCCTTGCATGGCCAAGATCTTCTTCGAACTTGGATCCTGAGCCCTAGCTTCCTGGGTCACACTATCAGAAGACTCCCTGCTATCAAAAAAGTTGGGGAATGAAGAGCTAGAACTCTTTCAACTGCTGGATCTAACTTTTAAACCCTCCTTCTCCTTCAAAAAATCATAGAAGACGACGAGCTGAAAGTACAGAAACCTGAACTCCTCAGACTGCTCCTCAAGGACGCTGTCGATCGGCATAAACTCCTCATAGAGTTTGCCAAGGATGGGCAATCCAGTAATGGCGCTGAGCTCCTTCAAAGAGAAACCAATCTCACCATTCGTCACAACGAATATATTGGTTTGTGGAAGGAATGACTCCAGCAAAGCCATGAAGGCCTCGTCGAAAAAAATCACGGTCTCCCTAAAGACGCGGACCGCATCAAAAATCCCGGCTTCCTTCAAAATGGCGCCACCAATCAGCGGGACGCGATCAGTCCACTACTTGCACTCGGAGTCAGCATTGAAACGGCCACGAAGTCGAAAAGGCTTTATCCAATTGCTGCCGTCACCGCTGAAAATACCAAGGCCCACTGTCATGACCCCAAACCCGAGGGCCGTGAAAAATTGTTAGGGGAGTTAAGTAATGATTTATGTTTCTCCCAAGATCCGCGTGTGTGAGGATAACACGTTCCAACACATCTTGAATATTTTGAGGAAGCTTTCGTGGCGTTACGACCCGAAGTCCGTGGCCATCGGATTCCGTGTCGCACTCAACCCAAGCATATAATTATCTTATCAAGGAACACATCAGACTGGAACAAACCATTATAACAAAATGCAGAGCTGACAGTATCTGGATATTATATTCCCACATATGTTCAAGTTATAATTAACAATGTGCATTAATTACAATCCCAATAAAGGGGCTAATAAAAGCCATACAAAATAAACTAATAATAACTACCCCATATGTGATGTAGCTCCGAGGTCAGGCTCAATGTGTACAAGACGTAGCCGACAAAACAACCTGCAAGCTCATGGCTCCATAACCAAAACGTGCACTCATCTCGGGTAAGAAATCTGGACCTGAGTACCAAAGTAGTGGGTCAGACACGACGGTCTGGCAGGTGGGTGAAAAGATAATACAAGTGCTGAAAAATAAAACATATGATAAATCATGGTATTTGACAAAATTTTGTATTCATATAAAATGGGTATAAAATATGAATATTTGATAAGACATGTATTCCTTTAAAGCATGTATAAAACATGAATATTTGACAAGACATGTATTCCTTTAAGCATGTATAAAACATGAATATTTGACAAGACATGTAATCATTTAAATCGTGTAAAAACATGTATATTTGGAAAGTCGGGAATTCCGTGTGAAAAGACATAGCAATAATTTTTAAACAATGATACCTTAGGGAATACATTGAAACCGGTATAAATCATGAATTTCATAAAAGAAGAATACATCATTTATAAGAGATACATATGCGATAAAATCAAGTAAAGGAACCAATGATTCGGGAACTAACAAGATGGCAACCACACAAAGCTAAATCCTCTCTCACAAAAGTGATAAGAGCACATCGGGACATTGACCTCAGTCACACGAGGTGAGGAGAGTCAACGACGTTGACCTCAGTCACACGAGGTGAGGAGAGTCAACGATTTTATATAATAAATGCATATAATACTCTGCGAGACCATGGTAGCGAACCAGGTATATCGGGGCGGGGCGGGAACCATGCTGCAGCTAGTGTAACAGAAGGGGGATCTCCAAACCGGTGGATCAAACCGATAAGGTTATCCAAGCTTAGTGGTGCCGACTCATAGGTTACATGCGAAAATCAAAACAAATGAATACACATAACGGGGCGGGGTGCTCATCGGCACAAAACACATCAGTATCGGGACGGGCATATACGGGTTAGCAAAAGCTAAATACACTTTCCAATACTTCCGAGACAAGTCAAAATCATAAGATATGATGTTTGAAAGGCACAATTAAAAATCGGGTCAAGATGAACGTGAATGGATTTCCAATATTCTCCTAGCTAAGAGTTGAAGGTCCAAGATTTGAATCAATGTGTATAGGGTTCCGTATGTTAGGTTTGATAAACATTTGGTACTCTTTAAGAATTAAAACATTCCGGGACCTTACATACATTTACAAATCTAGAAATCCTCACCGAATCTCCCTAATGAGGTTTCTCCTTCCTCCGGACTTCATACAACGCCTTACAAGTCCTTACATAGCATTGGGGCTCCAAAAAATACCTCCCCACTACATCACATCACAATTTACCCAAATCTTTCATGGGCTTAAATGCATCATTACAGGTTCGATGGCTTCAAATAAGAAGAGAAGGGATAGAGCTGAATTTGACTTGAATATGGGCTTGAAATGAATCTGGAGGACGGTTCAACAATCCCCTTTTTGCAGCTCTTTTCATTTCAGTCCGATCGATCGGACTCATTGGCCGATCGATCGGTCCTGAAATGCTCTCAGTTATTCACAGTCCGATCGATCGGACCTGTAATGCCCACAGTCCGATCGATCGGACAGCGGCGAATCTGAGCCTAAATGGTTGGGTTTCTCTTTTGTCCAATCCCTTTCCATTTCCTTTCTTTCCCCTTCTTCCAAACACAACTCCATGAATATTTGGGCCCTTTCTTTACCTCCTCAACTCATCAAATCAACATTCCATAAAAATGGATCCAACCTCTTCATCCCATCCACATTCCACCAAGAGAATCCATTACAAGACATAAGTCAAGACTTAATACAATTGAGATGTCATTTTCAAGAAAGTAATGTATTAACAAGATACGCTAATGAGTGTATTTTCAAAGTCTAATAAAAGCATGACATGAAACCAAACTTGAGTAATGAAAATCATTAATAAAAGCTAAGCATTTGCATAAAAACATGATTAATGAAAATAAATCATTTCATCCACTTGCCTTAGGTCCAATGCTAAGAAAATCAAGCCACTAACACCTCTCCAAGCCAAGACACCAAATCTACACAAAACCTCCAAATACAACCCCTAAAATGTCAAAACCAAGAAATACAAAGAGAAAGCTTCTAAAAATGGAGATGGAGAGTCTCATGGGCTAGGACAACACAAATCTAGGAGATGGAGAGAATCACTTACCTAGAAAGTCTTCAAATAAGCAAGGTTAGCTCAAAGAGAAATTCGAAATTGATGAATCCTTCTAAAAATGGTACCAATTGAAAGCTCTTGACGAGGTGAACAAGATTGGTGAAGGTCTTTTCTTGATTTGGGCAAGGCTTAATGGTGTTTTATGAGGAAGAACACAAGGAAAGAAGAAAAGGGTGAAAAATTCCCCATTCCTGCACAGGCAGCACCGCTGGGACGATTGGGAGAGATGAGGGAGAGGAGTTGTACATTTATAATGGGTGGGTGTGGGCCCCACCACACTTAGAAACACCTAAAATTTGTAATTGGGATTAAAGGGCTTTCTAGACCTCGGATCAAGAAACATAAAACATGAAAAGTGTCCGAAATAAAATTATCTTTTCAATAAGGTTAATATTGACATACTTCCGGGGTCCACAGAAAAAGTCAACTGTTTGGTCAAAGGGATCAAAACAATGGATTCAAGTGTTAAGACATTGATTTCTGGGCCTCGAATGCGATCGACAAAGAAGAGAGAAATGTTTCTTATAAAATCTAGTTTCCAAAAAGTATATATTTGGAAAGGTTCTGAGATCTCGAAATTTGGGTCTAGATTTAGTGTAAAAAGAATGATTTTTCCCCCAGGGCTGGAAAAACTGATTTTCAGAGTTTCAAATGGGTACGGAGTGAACACGAAAGTTGTAGGGAATGGCGAGATTAGTCAAACGAAGCTGAAATGGGAATTTTCAAAAATCAAAGAGAATCTCTCTAAAATAACCACACAAAATAAATAGGACCCTATGGTCACTGTCTAGGTTCACTGGCTTCCAAAACCAAAGAAAATATAATAAAACTCAGAAATTCGATCAAACAATCGGTAAACCCACTGAGAAAACAAATCCACGATTAAAACACGCTAAACCAGGAAATCTGGGGTCAGGTTCTCATACCCACCGGTCTCAAATCGACCGACGGATAATCAGAACCCTGGTAGCCGCTGGATGGCATCAACAGGTCCATGTCAACAGGCGACTTCTCCGTATATCCAGGAGAACCGCTAACAAAAACCCCGGTCTTGATTGCATTTGTCCTTCTCACCCAGCTTGGAGGATCTTCCCTCTTAGAGCACATGGGGGTAAGGCTCATGATCGAGACGGTGCGATCAAACGTCGACCGGGTAGCAACAGTCTTCTTCTCACCATCTGCTGTGAAAGAGAACTGAAAACATCTCCTCTAGTATGTCATGTCATCAGGGACGGCATCACCAAAGAAGAAGGTAGGCTTGGGGAAAACACTCTGATCTCCCATCACCCATGGACGACTGCTTATCATGATCTTATAGAATTCCTCTCCCTTGAGAACGATCAGTCGCTGCCTCATCTCATCTCTGTTGAGGGAGTCGCACTCTTCCAGATTTCTCTCAACATACTGGACCTTCTCAAAAGCCTGCTGAACGGCCAGATTAGAAGATCTAGCAGATCGACGAGGTACGCTTGTAGCAGGCTCTTTACCCTTGTTCGTTCTGGAGGAACCACCTACAAAGGATGGAAAAGAAAAAGATCAAACATCAAAATGAAAGAATCTCGCTTAAAAAAATCTGGCGAAATTTTGACATGATGTCGGGGCAATTTCGAAGAAAATGAACTATCCCGAAAGAAATAGAAAGCTTGAAGATGGGCTCAACATTGCTGTGAGCTCCGAAACCTCAAAGTCTCCTCAAAATCAGGAAGGGCTCAACATCGCTGCGAGCTCCAAATTCCCAAATTTGTGAAAACTTTCAGGTATGCTATCACATCATGCTACAATTCAATTTACAAAAATATACATGCATGAACATCTTGGTTTGCGAAAAAAATACATTATCATGATGAGCAAAAAAAAAAGAAAAGTTTCTCAAAAAAAAAAGGGGGGGAGAAAGAAAAGAACAAAAAAAATAGAAAACTTTCTCAAAAAAAAAGGAGAGAGAAAGAAAACAAAAAAAAAAGGAGAGAGAAAGAAAACAAAAAAAAATAATTCAAAACAATGATGCCTTTAGAAACATAGTAGAACCTGGATAAATAATGAATTTCATAAAAGAAGAATGCATCATTTAAAAAAGGTACATATGCAAATAAAACATGTAAGGTAATAAGGATTCGGGACTAACAAGGTGGCAACCACACAAAGCTAAATCCTCTCTCACAAAAGTGATGAGAGCACATCGGGATATTGACCTCAGTCACATGAGGTGAGGAGAATCAACGACGTTGACCTCAGTCACATGAGGTGAGGAGAGTCAACAATTTTTATACAATAAATATATATAATACTCTGCGGGACCACGGTAGCGAACCGAGTATATATATATCGGGGCGGGCCGGGAACCATGCTGCAGCTGGTATAACAGAAGGGGGATATCCAAACCGATGGATCAAACCGATAAGGTTATCCAAGCTTAGTGGTGCCGACTCATAGGTAACATGCGAAAATCAAAACAAATGAATACACATAACGGGGCGGGGTACCCATAGGTACAAAACGCATAAATGTCGGGACGGGTCTAAACAGATTAACAATATGGTAAAACAATGCCCTCGGATGAAGTATACTCACATATCATGGGTTGAATTCCATGAGTAAAAATTCAGTTAAAAATCAAATACGAGTGGATCCTCATACATTTACGGGCTAAACATTGAGGTTCCCAGAATTGAATCAGTGTGAATAGGGTCCCGTATGTCGGTCATGATGAAATTTTGGTACTCTTTAAGAGTTAGGGACATTCCGGGTCCTTATATACATTGGCCAATCTAGAAAACCTCATGGAATCTCCATGATGAGGTTTCTCCTTCCTTCGGACTTCATACAACGCCTTACAAGTCCTTACATAGCATTGGGGCTCCAAACAATACCTCCCTAAGCCTAAAAACAATGTTTCAAGTCCTTAAGTATCGACCCACACATGACAGGTAGTTCGCTCGGGCGAACTTCTCTCTGTTTGGGGTTCGCTCGAGCGGACGAGGTTCTGTGATGGGTTCGCTCGAGCGATATGTCACGGTCGCTCGAGCAAACTGTCCAAAAACTCACTTTCTGTGTACAGTCCGTTCCTTCCTCTTTCTTTCCTTTCACCCTCTTTTGAGCACCCATTAATCATACATGTTGACACCAAAAATGTCACTTTGCCTCTTCAAGACCCAAAGAGCTACATGAAGTCGCAACCTACAATAAATAGGCAATGCTACTTCCAAAAAATCAAATCTTGTCAGAATCAAACAAAAACTGCAAGATCCTTCAAGACAGCCAAAAGAGGAGTACACAAGAAGTTTCGGGCCATTTCAAAATCATTTGGCCTAACTTCGCTTCTCCGACAGCTGAAAGGAGCTCCCGGCGGCGAAAGCATCGGAGACACCAAATCTTCAATCAGAGTTGATGGATGGTCTCAAAATACATCCAAAAGGCTCCAAGTCAAGTTCCGAGTCAAACCGACAACGTTTGACCCTACATCAACCCTCGAACAGCTAAATCAGGCCTCTCGGCGGCGAAGCTCTCTGGGACCATGGTTTCCAAGAATGAGCCTATGGATCAACTTAAAATGACTCCAATAGGTTCCCTGTCAAATTTCAAGTCAATCGGACATCGGTTGACCGCACATCAAACCGCGACATCTTCATCGCGACAAAAGCAAGTCTACTAGTGATAAGACCCCAAATGGATTCAAAACTCAAATAAAAGCCTATGGTTGGTCTTATTTATTGCTCAGCAGGCTTCACACCAAATTTTAGGTCATTCCGACATCGTTTGACCCAGTTTCAGCTTCTGACGGAATATTGGCAACTCTACGCGACAAAGTCTTCGGCTTTCTCAGAAAATTGGAAACTTTGCAAAATAAAATGCAAGGATTCTCATAAGGTTTTCTACAGGGAACAGGCAAATAAATGATCAAAAATATCAAGGAAAAATACATAAGAAAAAAAGAATAAAAAAACAGTAAAAACGAACACAAAACGGAAACAAAAGGGGGGAAAAACCCCCCAGGGTCGCAGGGCAGGGTCGCCGGCAACCCTGATGCCCGGGATCGCCGGGAGGGCCCCGGAAACCCCATTTTTCGCCTTTTTTTCGCGATTTGAAGCGTCCGGCCTCTGGTATTTTCCAAAATTCATACTTTTGAGACACCAAAACTTCTGACAACCGTCAAAAACACGGGTCAATCATCAAGAGTATCAAAATCAACATTAATCGCCAACCGGTCAACAAAAAAAAGTGTGCTTTCTACCCGACCGATCGAGAAATTGACAGGACAGATGGCACCGACCCGCTGTTGGCAACCAACACCTGAAGTTACATGGTCATCCGATGTCGATCTACATGAAGATCCATCGATGATCATCGCCAGAAGAATCCCAAAAGACCAGCACGGCCGTGACTCTTCAATTGCTCTGCGACCACTTAATGCGATTAATTGACTAGCTTTATTACAGTCATTAATCCATTTCTTTAGACGACCCAATCAGAAGCAAGCATCCGGGAGTTACAAGTCAAGAGATTCATGGCATTTAACCCATGAAACTCCTCCCATCATGGCGATTAAAGGCGATTAAATGCCCTCAATCTCCTCCGGCCAATCAGAAGCCAAGAAAAGGGAGTTACAAAATAAAGGAATTAAATCCTGTAACTCCTCCCATTATGCGGCTTAATGACAATAAAAGCCCATAAACCCTCCTAAATGGCTACCAAAAAGCCTATAAATAGGAAAGCACTCCAAGAAGAAAGAAAACAACACAGAAAACACACAACAGATTACAGAAAATCTGGAAACTCAGACAGAAAAAGGCATCAGAAATCTAAGAGAGAAAAGTCTACGGAAGTTCTACACCGAACACCGCTACAAGGTGACAAAAGTCCCTTGGGGGGTGTCCCCCCCCCCCAAGGTCCTTGCCTTCTCCTTCTGCCTCCAAATGGCTTAGACGTAGCTTTTCAGCCCGTCTACTTAGTTTTTTATTGGACATAAGACCTCCTTTTGGTCTTTGTCGTCTAAAAACCTGAGGTTATAGCTAAGCCAAGCGAATCAATAGCATCCTCTGTTCTCATCTGCATGGATGATGGGGAAGTCCACATATGGCTTGCGACCGTCAATCTGAACGGGTCCCCCATAATCTCCTGAGAAGTTAGATCCTCCTTTTCTTGCTTTTCATTGTAGTTTGTATTTTTTTAAAAGAGACAAAAATCACAACTCTTGTCTTTCATTATTGATAAGGAGATAAACGCCAAAATCGACTATAAACACCAAAAATCGGCTATAAACGCCAAAATTGGCTATAAATGCCCAAAAATCGCCTCTCACGGCAAATCAAGAAAATGTCTCTTTTCTTAAATATATGTGCGATAGAAAACTTGAAAGAAGTTGATTTCCTTTTTTTACTTGCGAAGGTTGATCTCTGAATCACCACTTGCAATTCCAAGTAAAAATAGAAAATCTGGCACACCCACACAAAAGAAATGTTGATGCATGCCTCTGCCCCCCCCGGAAGGGTCGGACCCAAATGGACTCCCATGTCCGCCGACCTCGGTAGAACCAAGCGGAAGTGCTGTTCCATCAATACATTTGAGGGTCTCTAAAACCTCATTTAAGCCCCATTCAATTCACCAATACATCCTCTAACAACCACTCCCACAAATCATAACTTCTCCATCTCTTCCACCTCATTCAATGCAAGGCAACTCCCTTAATAAAAGCTCATAAATGAACACAAGTGATCTATAAACAAAACAGTGATGCACATGATTTCCAAGAGGACTATTAATAGAGAGTAGCCTATCATTATGCATATTTCCAAAATCATGAAAACTCATAAGAGAAGTTAGGTGAAAGCAATGAATGAGAGTTCAAATATTTAATAGCAAGAAAACATGAAATTAATCCATTCATCCACTTGCCTTAGGTCTAATGCTAAGAAAATCAAGCCTCAAACACCTCTCCAACCCAAGATACCAAATCTACACAAACCCCCAAATCCAAACCCTAAAACCATCAAAACCAAACAATAGAAAGGGAAAGATTGCAATAGCCAAGATTTAGTCTCTCTAAGGCTAGGAGAATAAGAATCTAGAAGATTGGGAGGATCACTTACCTAAAAGTGTTTCAAATAGGTAGGGAGAGCTCACAAGAAGCTCCAATGGTGAGGAATGTCTTCACAAATGGTACCAATAAGAAGCTCTTGAGGTGAGGAAGATGATCATGGAGTCCATTCCTTGATTGAGAAGAGCTCTTGTGATGATTTATGAGAAAGGAAGCAAGAGGGACAAGGAGGGAAACCCTAGGGCTGGAACTTCCTCTTCTCCAAGGGTTTTAGCAAGAAAGGGGGGAAATGAAGAAGAAAGCTCTCCTTATATAGCAAGTGGGGATGGGGCCCACAGCTTAAAAGACTTGTCGGGCTAAAATCATGGCTTTCGGGGCTTCAAACGAATTCGACAAAGAAGACAAAGTTGATCGGCGAAATTTATAGTTTCCAAAAAGTATATATTTTGCACGTTTTGATGACATTGAAATTGGTGTTCAGATTTTGGGTAAAAAGACCATTTTGCCCTCAAATTATAAAAAGTCAGGTTTAGGGCTCTCAAATGGGAACGATGTCAACATGAAAGTTGTAAGGATTAACAAGATAAGTCCAATGGGGTTAAAAACACAATTTTTGGAAATCATAGGTAAACCCCCAATCTCACACAATTCGAAGCAAGAACCCCCAAAGGGTCCCACAAGTAAAAAGGCTCTCGAAATTCCCCAAAGCTATTATAAAAGCTATTCTAATCCCAAACTAATCCAAAAACCACTCAACACACTTAAAGCTAAAGCACAACTTAATTAACTCTAATCGAGGTCTCTCAGGTCGGGGTCTTACAGTGATGGACCCGCATTTATTACTTTGTGGGCTAATGAGGGCTTCCCTATCAAATCGAGGGACCCACTCCAAGATATCAGGTAAAGTTCTCTATAAATAAGATAACATCCCATAACACAGGGAGGTAATACATACTCATTAGAGCTGTTACTCTGCCTCTCTTCTTCCTTTCCTTCCTTTGTTCAGTTCATACACTAACTTAGGCATCGGAGAGCCTTGCGCCACTCAGGCCAGGGTCCTCTGACCATTCGTTCTTCCCTTTTCAGGCTTTGAGGCAGTTGATCTTCATCTTACATTTGGATAAGTCCTATCAGGCACCTCCTAATCTTATGAGTCATTATTTTTGCACTTACAGTGTTCATGTTCTTCAAATTTATATTCAGCCTAGACTTGATTTTTAAATGGACTGATATGAGAAGATCTTTTCTTTTATTAGTTATATATTAATGGAATGAATTCAGCTCAGAGTTCTGTTTTCTTTCTTATGTCTAGACTATATTTTTCATGCTAAATTCATGAATGGGATGTGATGATTCAGTTTGGTATCAATTGAATTATAGTTTTGATATGAAATGATTCAGTTTTGATAACATAGAATGATGATTTAATGAAGGAGGAAAGAAGATTTGAAATTGAAATGCAAAGAAAGGAGTGAAACAGTGCAGAAATGCACTATTCCACGGACCTGCTAGAGAGCAGGCTCGCTAGAGCGAGCCTGGACTCGCTCTAGCGAGCCCACTCTCTGGGAGGGTCCGATCCCCGCTCAAGCGGGCCCAGGCCCTGCCTCCCAGCCCGTTTAGACCTTTTTAATGCATTTCTTTGTAAATTTTAGGACTGTTTTTAATCTTTAATGATTTTAAATATCTGAAATAAGCTTTGGACCTGTTTTTATGATTTTTCATCATTTATAAGGCTAAATTAAATTTATGAATTCATTTTCAAATTTTTGAGAATTTCTTGAGGATTGAGGAACTTGAATATAATGAAAGGTTTCTACTTGATAGTTGTGCGTTTGAATGCTTAAATGTCTCAACTTCGGAGGCACCAATTTCATTACTAATTTCCGACATTTGAGTTTCAAGTACACAAGGGTCAATAGAAGATTTTCTTTTAGCATATGCTTGATAAACTTTGTTTTGAATTCCAGTTTTTGGTATATAGAAAATCTTCATGTAGAAGGTTTGATTTCTGAATGAAAAAGGGGATCACTTCCTAAGCTCGTTACGCATATATATTATGCCTTTTGCTAGCCCTGTCTTGTTCGTTTTGATAAGTGATTTCCCCTTTTGTTTCGATAAGCTTGATAAGTATATTGTTTTATTTTGTGCGTTCATGGATTTAAGTGAACACCACTGAGCTTAGACTGCCCTCTCAGTTCAATCCACTAGTTAGGGGGTCTTTAAACATAAGTAAGAACCATCTGCAGATTGGTAGTGTATTTATACACATTTTAGCTCGTTCCGGTTCTGTGGCCGGTATTTTCCCCTCCCACCTTGTGTGGCTTGGGCGCCCGCTCGCTCGCTCGCTGGCTCTTATCATCATATATGATGGAGAAAGGATTTAGGTCAATGTGGATTTACTATTCATGATATAAGAATTATTCATGCTAGTTTTGTAAATCCAAAGTGCATATCTTTATCTTAAATTGTTTAAACTTTATTAAATTGTTTTTGTTATTGTATCATGCTCATGCCTAAATTGATTACCTGCCAAACCGTCGTGTTTGACCCTTGTTATTTTGGTGCCCAGATGCAGGAGATGTTGCCTTTGAGGAGGAGCGTCAGGAGGAGGCTGTTGAGCCACCCCCAGCTCGCGAGTGGCAGCCCGACGATGTCAACTAGACGTCGGGCGGGTTCATGAGAACGTTTCATTTTTTCATGGGTTTCTAGTTTGAACTCTTGGTGACGTATTGGCCTTTGTTGGCCTCTTATTTTAGGATGTATTAAACTTAACTTACTTTGTTACTTTGAAACTTGAATTATGATAGGAATGTCATGTCATGTTTCTGCTTCTGATATTAAGTCTTGAAGTCATTTTACTCATACAATTTGTTTAAATTATAATTGACACATTTTGCTACACGCTTCTGCATATTTGATCATGTGAGCTAGATCTCCTCTTTGTTTTGGAATCCACACCGCGGGAACCTGTGGTAAATGTCACGGGTCCGGGTCTTGATTCCTAAATCGTGGTCCGAGGTCGCGACATGGTGTCAATAGTATTCTTTTATAAATTGTTTTGAAATAGATCGAGTGGTTTTGCCACGTTTGGAAAATAATACTTCTTCATTCCAAGATAGAGAATTTGTACGTTTTATATATAAATTGATTTGAAATAGATTGAGTGGTTTGCCACATTTGAAAATAATACTTCTTCATTTCAAGATCGAGAAACTCGTATGTTTCCTATAAATTGTTTTTAAATGTATATGAGTGGTTCACCACGTTTGATAACATCGGTGATTTGAAATGTATTTGAGTGGTTCGCCGCGAGAATTGTTATCTTTTCTACAAATCGAATTGAAAATGGATTTGAGTGGTTCTCCACGTTCGAAAGGATCTATTGTTAGAATTTTATACAAATTGATTTGAAGTGTATTTGGGTGGTTTGCGAAAATTGTTATCTTTTCTACAAATCAAATTGAAAATGGATTTGAGTGGTTCTCCACGTTCAAAAGGTTCTATTGTATGAATTTTATACAAATTGATTTGAAGTGTATTTGAGTGGTTCGCCACGTTTGAATATCGATAAAACTACTCGTTTGAATGAGTGATATTGTCCATGTGTTAATTGCCCAGAGTAGCTGCTTTTATCGATGAAAATGTATCGAAATGATTTGATTATATCGATTTGGATTTCGTTCGGCACCACTAGGCTTGGGTTCCTCTTTGGGCCGATCACTACTTGGGATCCTTAATATTGTTTGCCAACTGTAGTTTGGACTCTATTGAATGAACTCCTTTGAGTGAGTGTTTCCAGCCATGGCAACGGTGAGATCTTTTCTTCCATTTTGCATGGTTTAGAATTGATCGAGTACTCTTGTTACTTCAGTAATGAGGTACGAGTACCTTTGTTACTTCGGTAATGAGTACGAGTACTCTTATCACTTCGGTGATGAGGTACGTTTCTGAGTAAGTGCTCTTGTTACTTCGGTAATAGGAGAATTTAGCGTATGTGGTTGCCAATGTTTTTATCGAACGCCATTGATTTATTTGATCGTCATGGATTTATTGATTGTTAATGTTTTACTCGATCGCCACTGATTTATTCGCATACTACTGATTTATTTGTTTATAATTGATTTATCCACTTTGTTATTTTCCTTCATATTGTCAATGATTTAGAAAGTGTATCCTTTATTCCATTAATTATTTATGTTTCAAACTTTAAATATATCAGGTTTGATTTTATATTGTCTTATAAATATCTATCATCTTATTATCTGTTTATTTGCTTGCCAGACCGTTATGTCTGACCCTTCTTGTTTGGTGCCAGGTCTCATCTTCTTTCCCTTTTTATGTGGTTTGAGCGGAGGAGGCGGTTGAGCCGCTGGTTGGATGTGAGTAGCTGGCCATTGATGTCATATAGATGTCAAGTTTGGCACCGGAGTTCATAACATAATTGGGGTAGTGATTTGTTTAGTTGGTTATTTGTTTGGATGGATTTTATTAGCCTTTTTTCTGTGGGATTTTAATAAAATACTTTTATAATTTATAACTTGAATATGTATGGGAAATTAATTGTCCTGTTACTGCCAGCTTAATGATTTATGATTCATGATTTGTACCAATCTGATTATGAGCTTTAATATTGATGGCCTTTTGTTACTGGTTGAGTGCGACACGGAATCCGATAGCCATGGGCTCTTAGTTGCAACGCCACTCAAGCTTCTACGAAATATTCAAATTGTGTGGAAATTTGTAATCCTCATCCACGCAGATCTTGGGAAAAGTAAAAAGTTTAAATTAATCCCAAAATTTCACACCCCGAGATCAGATCGCTGCAAGGTCCCGGTTTCAGGGTGTGACACCCTTTTTCTTGAAAAACATGGTTTCTGAGTTTCAATTTCGGACGGGAGGAACATAAAAATTGTTGGGGTCAATATAACAAATCGAAAGGAATAAAAATCGGAATTTGTTCGAAATAAAGATAAATTCCCACACAGACACTCATCACACGGGCCACCCGGGCCGAGTCAAACCAAGCTCAACAGCTCTCAAAATTCTCCAAAGTTATGAAAAATTTAATCAAACTCACAAACGTAGCCAAACCACCTCTAATCTCACTAAAAAAAACTAATCCACAACTAAGACAACACTAAACACGAGAATTAGGGGTCGGGCTGGGGTCTTGCACCCCATCTCTTATGAGAATTTCCTACAAAGATAAAAGGAAATAAATAATTATATGAGATTCTTGCATGCCATGCATGGGGCCCAACTCAATGCATTTTGGTGCCTAATGACTCATGCAATGGTGCCAAAATTGATGCATGTTCCACATTAAAAAAAGCCGAATTGGTGTGACCCTAGGATGATGCATGCCCTCAATTTCATAAAATTTATCCAAGATTAATGATTTTGACTCAAATCCAAACTTTGATGCTCATATACATGAACCGTGAAATTCTTTGAAGTTGAATGCAATTGGCTCTAATTAAGTCTACAATCGTACATAAAATGATGAATTAAACTGTAATTTTGTGGACTTATCAATTGCAAATGGGTATCTGATTATCCAATTTTCCATAGTCTCTAGCTCCAAATAAGGCAGGTATGTGTTAGATATCGCGATCACTGAGAGGGGGGGGGTGAATCAGTGATTCTTTAAAAACAGGTCCAATTTAACAACAAAAGCAAATCAAATCACACAATGACACCAGATTTAACGTGGTTCACCGAAAGGCTACGTCCACGGTTCAAAGACTGTCCGAACACCAATCCGGGACAGATCTGAATCTATTTAGTCGCACCAACGACAAAGAGCACCAACCCTTAGTTTCAGATAGCACCAACTATCTAGGAAGCACCTACTCCCTTTGGTTTCAGATAGCACCAACTATCTAGGAAGCACCTACTCCCTTTACAATTTATCTGCACCAACAGATAGGATCACCAAACCCCAGACACCAAGCACCAACTTGATGTTCTACAGAATAAGAATATAAACCTTTTTCTATAGACCTTCCCCTCTACAATCTCTCTCTCTCAATCCCTTACAAATTGAAAATTAAAGCATAAACAGAGAGACACTTATCTTATGGACGAAACACCATCTTCAAGAGCACATTCTCGTCCACACTTGCTGTAGAAACATGCAGCACAACAACACACAGCAACAGCACTCTCTTCTCTCCAAAACTCTCTCTTTTCTTCTCTCTTTTCTACTCTTCTTTCTCTCTTGGTGTGTCTTATTAAAAACGAACCAAACATGCCTTTATATAGGTTATGTTAACCCTTAAGAGTGTTCAAAATAGGCTACAATTCGTTTTAGAAAGAGTCCCAAACGAAATAAATAAGAATGCTGAATTTTCGTGCAAGACTTCTGTTTCTGCGCAACTCTAGTTCCCGTGCTCGGTCGACATCATGCCTTGCTCGGTCGACATCATACACAGTCTGTAACCAGACAACTATCGTGCTCGGTCGACATCCTGGGGTCCCGGTCGACCGACGACACACTGTGTCACGAAAATAACTGGGAGCTACCTGAAACTTTTTCTGCAGGTTTCTCTTTGCTCGGTCGACCGCATGGGGTGCCCGGTCGACCGCACACTCTGCTTCAGGAATTCTAAATTCCTGAACTGTTTCAACTCTTATTCTTCTTTTAAGCTCTATCAACACCAGCCTATTATCATCATGCTTGTGACAATGTGTTGACAATAATTCCAACTCAAAACAATACTTTGAGATATTAATTTCTTCAATTCTTTAAAGGACTTCTCAAGTCATCTCAAATTCCAACAATCTCCCCCTTTGGAATTGTTGGCAACACTATTGGAACTTCAACACTTAGAAACTAGTTGATCTTCATGACGCTTCTTCAGAACCATAGTCTCCCCCTGTCTTTAAAAAAATAGAATCAATCAAGATCTCTAACACTCTTGATACCAATCTCCCCAAAGTTATCATAGCATAACTTCTTCTAGCATAGCTTTCTCCTAGCTTAAGTCTTTCTCCCCCTTTGACAACAAGTCCAAAGGGACCAACGAAGGAGCGAATAGGATATTCAAGGAATATTTTGCTCCCCCTTTCAAGCACAACTCCTAAGGATTAGGAGAGTGAGTAACTCCTAATTTTTTTCGGAGATACTCAAAGACTTCTTTTGGCAGAGGTTTTGTGAAGATATCAGCAACTTGCTCAGTAGTTGGGACATATTCCAACTTTACCTCACCATCTGCAACCTTTTCCTTGAGAAAGTGATAGCGAATTGCTACATGCTTCGTTCTAGAATGTTGAACAAGATTCTTGGAGATGTGAATTGCACTTGTGTTGTCACAGAGGATCGGCATAGGATCCGTTGTCGGAACTCCTAGATCAGAGAGCATTTGCCGCATCCATAACACTTGTGTACAACAAGTTGCCGCTGTAATATATTCTGCTTCCGCTGTAGAAAGGGATACTGAATCTTGTTTCTTACTATGCCATGCCACCAACCTATCACTGAGATAGAATGCACCACCGCTTGTACTCTTGCGATCATCTATGCATCCAGCCCAATCGGCGTCAGAGTATGCAACAAGAGTGAAGGATTTGCCTTTAGGATACCAAATGCCAAGCTCCATGGTACCTTTCAGATATCGAAATATCCTTTTTACTGCTGTGAGGTGCGTCTCAGTTGGTGATGCTTGAAATCGAGCCACCATACATACTGCTTGCAGAAGATCCGGTCTTGTAGCAGTCAAATAAAGCAAGCTTCCTATCATAGAACGATAAGTGGTGTGATCAACGGACGAACCCTTATCATCTTTGCTTAGCTTTGTGTTCGTTGTCATTGGTGTGCTCACTGGCTTGCTGTCTTCCATGTTAAAATGCTTCAGCATTTCCTTGATGTATTTCATCTGTGATATGAAGATACCATATTTCAGCTGCTGAACTTGTAAACCAAGGAAGAACTTTAGTTCTCCAAGCATTGACATCTCAAATTCTTTCTTCATCTCTTCAGCGAAATTCCTGCACATTTCTTCATCGTTGCCACCAAAGATTATGTCATCGACATAAACAATAACAACCAGCTGTTTGTCCAACTCTGTTTGACATAAAGATTGCTATCAACCAGTCCATTTCCAAAAACCGATCTTGCGGAGATATAGGTCCAGCCTTGCATACCACGCCCTTGGCGCTTGTTTCAGCCCATAAAGAGCCTTTTTCAATTTGCACACTAGGTCTGAATTTTTGCTAATAGGAAAAACCATCAGGTTGCTCAATGTAGACCTCTTCTTCAAGTAATCCATTCAAGAAGGCTGACTTACATCCATCTGAAATACCTTGAAGGTTTTGTATACAGCCAATGTAAGAAACATACGAATGGCTTCCAGACGAGCCACCAGTGCAAAGGTCTCTTCAAAATCTATGCCTTCAACTTGAGCATAGCCTTTACAAACCAACCTTGCTTTGTTTCGTATGACCTGACCATCTTCATTCAGCTTATTCCGAAAGACCCATTTAGTACCAATAACATTCTTATCGGTAGGACTAGAGACTAGTTCCCATGTGGAGTTCTTCTCAATTTGCTCCAACTCCTCATGCATAGCTTTTAACCAACTTTCATCGAGACTGGCTTCAGCCACAGTCTTGGGTTCAATGGTGGACACAAGTGAGTAATTGCTAACTACACTTTGTCTTGTTTTAACACCGACCTCAGGATCTCCAATGATTTGATCCTTAGGGTGTTGCTCTAACCCAAGTGCTTTTCTTTTTAGGTGTAGCATCCTCTGAGTCATCCTTTGATTTCTCAGAATCATTAGGTTTAGCTACTTCATCATCAATCTCACTCGAGTCCTCATAAACGGGACTGTCATAATGAGTTCCATTCTTTGATTCATAGTTTTCATCAATTCTAACATCGGCACTTTCTATGATTTTTCTGGTCCTTTTGTTAAGACATCTGTAAGCCTTACTAGATGAGGAATAACCCAGAAATATACCTTCATCAGCTCTTTCATCAAATTTGCCCGGATTTTGTTCAAGACGCTTGATGTAACACTTGCTACCGAAGACTCTGAAGTGCTTGACTGTTGCTTTTCGCCCAAATCATAGCTCATAAGGAGTTTTGTCTTCATGTGGCCTGATCAAGCATCGATTCTGAATGTATACAGCCGTATGGATTGCCTCCTTCCAGTATTTGTCAGCTAGCTTGCTCTCAGTTAGCATTGTACGAGCCATCTCTTGAACGGTGCGATTTTTCCGTTCCACAACTCCATTTTGCTGTGGAGTTCTAGGGGCTGAATACTGTCTTTGAATTGCATGGTGCTCACAATAGTTAGTGAACTCTTCAAATGTGAATTCACCGCCTCAATCAGACCTTAAAATCTTGATACGTTTTCCAAGCATATTTTCAACATGTGCTTTAAACACTTTAAAACGATCAAGTGCTTGATGTTTATGCTTAAGAAACAATACCCATGTCATACGAGTATAATCATCAATGCATAACATAAAATACTTATCTCCATTGGTGCTTTGAGTTCGCATCGGTCCACAGAGATCAGTGTGCACTAGCTCAAGAGGTTTCTTTGAATGATGCTCCTTTGACTTGAACATAACCCTCGTTTGCTTTCCCTTTTGACAAGAATCGCAAATGGGGTTGGAAAGCTTTTCAACTGTAGACATTCCTCTGACAGCCTTTGATTTGCAAATCTTTGACATGTTATCAAAGTTTAGATGCCCAAGGCGTTTGTGCCACAACCAACTTTCCTCTGTCCGACTCATCAAGCAAGTCTTTTCAGCTCCATCTGACAATGTATAGAGATTTCCAGCAGTCCTAGATCCAGTAGCCACTGTTTTGCCATTGCTACACTTCTTGATAGCAAAACCATTCTTAGTGAAGACAACTTCGTGGCCTCTGTCACAGATCTGGCTCACACTAAGCAAGTTGTGTCTCAGTCCAGACACATATAAGACCTCGTCTGATCTGATCTTGTTTGCCTTTAGCTGAACAACACCTTTTCGCAGATTTTGGCACCATCATTGTTACCAAACTTCACTGATCCGCCTTCATAGTGCTGTAATTTGACGAATTTTTCCTTATCACCTGTCATATGGCTTGAACACCCACTATCAAGGACCCATGGTGCTGTCTTCTTTTGTGCATTGAATGTCGTTTGCACAATGAGAGATTCTTTGGAATTACCTTCCCTTTTCTTTGCCCTCCATGCCTTAACTAACTTGGGTTTCTTTTCAACCTGAAATTGGTTAGCAATAAGCAGCCTACAATCCCTAGCCAAGTGTCCATAATTATGACACATATAGCACTCAATTTTGTGGCTGTTTAGGATTAAAAAAGGATTCCTAGTCACAAATGGGCTGTTTCTATCATAGAATTTGCAATCAGCTCTTTTATGTCCATATCTATTACAATGATAGCAATAACCATAGAATCTGAACATTCTTCCTTTCTTAGGTGGCTGGTTAAACTCCACAAACCTTTTCTTATTGACCATCTCAATACTATGCTGAATTTGAAGCTTTGTAGCCTTGAGATGTATGGCACTTTGTCTCATAAACAAAGAAGGTGCAGCTTTAGAGGACTCTCCGGTTTCAAATCCAATACCAAATTTATTGTGGAAGGGCTTTTGAACTTTCAGAATTTCATTGAGTTTCATTGTCCCTTCAATCGCTTGGAGTGCTTTGAGTTTTCGGCTATTTTCCAAGTTTTCAGCCTTTGCTCTAGCGATTTCAGTTTCAAGTTTCATAGCCTCTTCCTTTTTGATACTTATTTGATTTTGAAGGACTTCCACCATTCTTTTATATTCTTCAACTTGAGTTTTCAAAGCAATAATTGAACTTTCAGATTCATGAAGAAGTTTCAGATTTTTCTTACTTGTTTTTCGTTCCATGCTAAGCTCCTCAAGTGCGGCAATGAGTTCTTCTTCGAGATTGACCTCAGCCTCCTCTTCCTCTTCCGGCTCTTGCTCCTCTTCTTCTTCAACGGTAAACCATGAAGAGAGCTTCAGTTGCCTCGGCTGATTCATCATCGTCTGAAGTTTCAGATGTGTTGTCATTATATTGACTGATGAAGCTTTTTGCTTTGCCCCTCTTTCTGAAATTTTTCTTCCACTTACTCTTATCGACATAAGAGTCATCATCATTATTTTCTTTCAGCGGACACTTCGCAGCAAAGTGACCAAACACCGCCACAATTGAAGCATTTAAAGGGTAGCTTCCCTTTGTACTTTCCATTGCTTCCTTTCTTCAGCTTTCTAACAAATTGAGCCTCAAGCTCATCATCATCAGTATCAGAATCATGACCAGCAGTCTCTTTTCCCTTTTTCTGAACTTTGAAGGCCGCTTCTCTATCAGATGAAGACGTCTTACCTATGCGCATCTCATAGGCAGTGAGTGAACCATGCAACTCATCCATGGAAAATTCATTCAGATCCTTGGCTTCTTCTATGGCTGAGACTTTTGAATCAAACCGGGGAAGAAGAGATCTTAGAACCTTTTTGACGATGACTGGTTCTTTAATCTCCTCCCCTAGTCCACGAATGTCATTCGTGACTTCATTCACTCGTTGCAAGTATGAGTCAACATTCTCGCTTTCCTCCATGCGAAGAGATTCAAATTGAGAGCGATGGGTTTGCAATTTTGCTTCTTTGATCTTCTCATCTCCTTCATGAATGCTTTTCAACTTGTCCCATATTTCCTTGGCTGTTTTGCATGCAATTACTTTGACCAGCTCGCTGTCCACAAGGCCACTAAAGAGTGCATTCTGCGCCTTAGAGTCGTTGTCTGCTAACTTCTTCATTGCAGCATCATTGGGTACAATGGCAATATTGTAACCGACTCTGACAGTCTCCCAGACATCATAGCCAAGTGACTTAATGAAAGCCTGCATTCTGATCTTCCAGAAGGAGTAATTAGAACCATCAAACAAAGGTGCTTTCTTATTCTCTGTATTGGTTGCCATGTGATTTGACAAGAGATCACCCTTAGCGTGTTAAGCTTTTCAAGGGAACCTTACGCTCTGATACCAATTGTTAGATATCGCGATCACTGAGAGGGGGGGTGAATCAGTGATTCTTTAAAAACATATCCAATTTAACAACAAAAGCAAATCAAATCACACAATGACACCAGATTTAACGTGGTTCACCGAAAGGCTACGTCCACGGTTCAAAGACTGTCCGAACACCAATCCGGGACAGATCTGAATCTATTTAGTCGCACCAACGACAAAAAGCACCAACCCTTAGTTTCAGATAGCACCAACTATCTACGAAGCACCTACTCCCTTTGGTTTCAGATAGCACCAACTATCTAGGAAGCACCTACTCCCTTTACAATTTATCTGCACCAACAGATAGGATCACCAAACCCCAGACACCAAGCACCAACTTGATGTTCTACAGAATAATAATAGAAACCTTTTTCTATAGACCTTCCCCTCTACAATCTCTCTCTCTCAATCCCTTACAAATTGAAAATTAAAGCATAAACAGAGAGACACTTATCTTATGGACGAAACACCATCTTCAAGAGCACATTCTCGTCCACACTTGCTGTAGAAACATGCAGCACAACAGCACACAGCAACAGCACTCTCTTCTCTCCAAAACTCTCTCTTTTCTTCTCTCTTTTCTACTCTTCTTTCTCTCTTGGTGTGTCTTATTAAAAACGAACCAAACATGCCTTATATAGGTTATGTTAACCCTTAAGAGTGTTCAAAATAGGCTACAATTCGTTTTAGAAAGAGTCCCAAACGAAATAAATATAGAATGCTGAATTTTCGTGCAAGACTTTTGTTTTCTGCGCAACTCTGGTTCCGTGCTCGGTCGACATCATGCCTTGCTCGGTCGACATCATACACAGTCTGTAAACCAGACAACTATCGTGCTCGGTCGACATCCTGGGGTCCCGGTCGACCGACGACACACTGTGTCACGAAAATAACTGGGAGCTACCTGAAACTTTTTCTGCAGGTTTCTCTTTGCTCGGTCGACCGCATGGGGTGCCCGGTCGACCGCACACTCTGCTTCAGGAATTCTAAATTCCTGAACTATTTCAACTCTTATTCTTCTTTTAAGCTCTATCAACACCAGCCTATTATCATCATGCTTGTGACAATGTGTTGACAATAATTCCAACTCAAAACAATACTTTGAGATATTAATTTCTTCAATTCTTCAAAGGACTTCTCAAGTCATCTCAAATTCCAACAGTATGGGTCCTATTTTTGGTCTCGGGAATTATTCAAGTCCAGATTTGGGTCCATGCATATAGGCTTCGGAACATTTGATGAGGTTGGAATCAGATCCTAGTATGAGATTTTGGAACATGCTCTTTTCAGTAACATATAAAAATTAATTCATATGTTAAGGGCCTAAATAGCTTGAGTTATATTCATATTTGAGAGTCTATTTAACTTTAATCATATACCATTTATTAATCCTACTTTATATCTAAAACTCACTTTTAAGCTCCTTTATCCAATTATACTAATGCAATATACATTTATTTTGGATCCGGATTTGAAACTGGATCTACTTTTCTAAGTTGAAGTCATAAATGGATACAAGAAATAAATTCCATACTCGAATCGGGGTCCACCATGGTTCCATGTCGGATCTAACACGTTTGCATCCTTAAAGCTTACCTCTCTCATAGGAATTCGAAATCCTCTTTAGTAAGGAAAATTATTTTTTTTTCTACAAAGAGAATATATCACATCAAAAAAATAAAATAATGAGCTGCAAGGAAAATAAGAGCAATATTTCTCTCAATCGACGAAACTTCATAATGCAAAATGCAACCTAAAAGAAAATGAATATGAATCTTTTACAACACTACAACAGAGTTAAGAAGATTCCCTGATTAAATGAAGCATCTTTAGGAAAATGAAAAAGAAAAAAAAAAAAACAGAAGGAAATTCTCTACCGCATTGATTTCAAAATAGGACGCTTGCTAGAGTTTGTTAACGCTCACATGCACGAGGGGTTTTAACGATTATGCGTCGGAAAATCTAGATCCGTTAGATATTTTCACTCATCCAACTTAGTTATAAAATAGATGGACAAAGTAAATAGCAACTTTTAATGACATAAATTACATGGCCTTAGAAAAGAAGAATCTTATTTTTTTCATATGGTTAGTTGTCAAAGTCCTATACAATATGGACTGTGCACTATTTATTTTTAAAAGTAGAAAATACGTACCTTCATGTCTAAGAAGCTGTAGTACTATTCTACTGCTTAGAAAAGTCAAAACAAAGACCTTTATTGTAGACTTTTAGTGCAACACACCAAGAGGCAAAGACAAAGACCATAAACAAAATTATCATTGGCCGGTAAGTTCATCTGAAGAAAGACCGGCCAAGGTCTCAGAAACATTGCAGAAGAGATGGAATTTGCAGGCACTAATGATAGTGGGCCTCCAAATCCCATTGATAGTCGTTATGTGAGTGCTGAAACTGAGATAGAAGAGGAGAATTCAAGCATAGCCGGAAAGCTTCAACATGGTTCACGTGCGTCAGATGAAGAAAACGGCGAAGATGTCTATGTCGCCGTCGCGAAAAGCAACTCCAGCATGGAAGCTCTGCAGTGGACGTTAAAGAACATTGCGACGCGATCGACCTTTGTGTATCTCATTCATGTCTTTCCGGAGGTTCATCAAATTCCAACTCCCTGTAAGTTGACCTCTTGAGATGTCTCCTGCAATTCATTTCTCTTTGCAAATCAGATGGGTTACTTTGGATGGAATCCGATGTCTCGATGTGGCTGGGCCATGGACTAAATGGCAGTTGCATGATCTCAGCCATTGGATGTTACAAAGGATTGTCCCCCTTCCAATCTAATGGCTGAGATAATGTCGTCTATTAGTGGCCTTACATGTGAGCCTTTTCATGTTGTACAAGTCACATGTAGATAGATGTCTGGGTTGTAAATGGGCCGGGCCGGGCTGAAGCTTGTCAAAATGCAGCCTGTTTGAATTGGTCCAATATATAAATATAGGGGCCAGCTCTCCTAAGCTGAAGCTTAAGATAAGGTAAGCTGAAGTAAGTTCAATTACGTAGTAGGGCCCACTTGGGGACCCATATGGGGGATGGGGGTGGGGGGATTTCAAGGACTCCCTGGGACCCTCCTTCCGATAAAAAATCAGCCCAAATCGTGGTTTCTATCATCTCCATCTGAGCACCAAAAGTTTAATGGTCAACTGTCTATTCGGATTGGTACATAGTCGATCCAACGGTCTAATAAATTCAGATTTGACCAAAAGTTGGTGGGCTTGTGCAATTTAAGGGGGTCGTGTGTTTGGTCCATTTGGATGGATCAATGATGGGCCCTAGAAGCGTTAGCTTACGGAATCATATCCTAAGCTTAAGCTTAGGAGAGCCTTGCTCATAAATATATATATATATATATGGGGCAGGTTCTCCTAAGCTGCAGCTTAAGGGTATTCTAAGCTGCAGTGTGTAAACCGCACATGTATGAGCACATGTGTGACCCATTTTTACACTACTGCAGCTTAGGATACCCATAAGCTGCAGCTTAGGAGAACCTGTCCCTATATATATATACATGAAAATTTCCAAAAAGGGAAGTGTCCCTCACCCTATGGTGAGGGAAAGATGCATATGAATGTTTCCATATATATATATATATATGCACCTAGAAGTTAGGCTCAGGTCAGTCCTTTCATCATGTTAGATGTGAGTTTGACTTAACAAAAAGTCTATCTGGACATACTTTTTGGCATGAATCTTGGACAAACTCCTAAGTTACCCCTTGAATATCAGTGCCAAAAAGTATGTCCAGGTAGCATTACTCTTTACTTTGATATTCCCCCGGGCTGGTTGGTAGTCAGGCACGTTTCTAAACATGACATGGCTTGACTTAGAAGGCCAGTGAGTGAGGTAACTCGGATGAGTCAAACCAATTGCTAATTTGGATATTGGTAAACTCGATAGGTAATTGCTCCACTAAGTGACATACTAAGTTAACTCGACTCAACTATAATTTCTTGACAAGAGTTTGGCATGTTGACATGAGGTATATATATATATTTTTAACATAATGTGATGGCTTGTCCCGTTTGAAATGTCATATTTTTTTTGGCAAGAATTTCAAATTTATGCCATCTAAAGGTCTCAAATGATCCTTCGGAATTTCTCAAACTCCACTATCTTTGTTTTTTATTGAAATTTCAAATGCTCCACTAAGAAGATGGATTTAGAAATTGACCTCAACCGAACAGCTTTTGGAGAATTAAAAGTTCTAGCTCCAGACATGATTCCACCAAGTCCTAGAAAACAAACCTGATGTTGCCATTGTGACTGAGCCTTGAATGGCCCATCTGTGACCAATAGTTGCGTAGGACACGAGGATTGGGTTAACAAGACAATTAAAAGGCTGAAAAAAAGCCAAAATATGGAAAAACCAATTTTTATTCATAAATAGATCTTGCTTGAGAATCATTTATACCTGTGAATTATCTTGCATCCCAGTTTGACAATGGTCCAATGATACTATCAAAGGACTTTTTTGGAGAGAAAAAAAAACCTTTAAAGTTAAGAAAACAACGAAGGGCTCAAGCACTTTGTAATGATGGCATAGGACCTCTATGTTGGCATTTGTGATGAGGCCCACTTGTGTTTACATGTGGGTGGACCCATTCACAAAGATACACCCCTCATAAGAGTCTCATGGTGATATGGATAAGAATAGCTTGAGTTTTATCCAACTCTCAATCTCTTTATCATATCTACATTCAAGTTCAAATTGAGAGATATTGATCTAATTATTTATCCTAATCATCTCTCAATTCGAATTTGAATAGAGATATTATCACCCATTAGCCTAAGAGCTATAGACATTAGAGATATTAGTTTGGATAGCTTTTAACAATTCATCTTCCTTCCACGAGATCTACAATTCCCCATCATCATCTCTTACATCTAGGATCATACGTGACTGACCTCTCATAGAGAGTCACAGATCTCCACGCCGACACTGTCCTTATCCTGTTTGTAGCAGCCAGCTCTTATAGATCCGTGCTTCCGCTGCATCTACTACCTTCACTCTATTCATAATATCACGGAGTAACCTAGATGTAAGTTTCATAAAAAAAAGGATATTTCATGATATCATGGAGTAATCGAATATTCCATGATATCATGGAATCGAGGTATTTGTATGTAAGATCATTCCATTATATCACGGAATGTCGGGTTATTATGTGATATTATAGAATAAAAGCTCTTCATCCTTTTTTCTGAAGTTTTTGGTCCTGCATCATTTTGCTGTTGGGAAATTTAAAGATTTTCCCCCCTAGAAATCCTTATTATCAATTTGAATCATTCTATAAAACCGTTAAAACATTAAGCCTTAGGTGTATGTTTGCTAGCATACGTACACAGTTGAGGAGCTATTGCTTAAAAAAAAATAAAAATCAAAAATCAAAACCCCTTAGATTCTTGTTAGAAAAACTAACCTTGAAAACTTCCATATGTTAATCTAAAAATGGAATTCTAAAATTCATGGTATTCTGCACTGCCATTTCAGCTATTTTATTGTAGCAAATCACGATATTTTGAGATTTCCTCAATAAAATCAAGGTTAAGATGGTCTTTCCCTTTTTCATGTAGTGGGTATTTTTTATGGTAGGCCCCATCAAACATGGTGGTACCGGTACTTTTGCATTTTGAATAGGATCGTCAGGAGTGCTATTGGCACCGCAAGTTTTTCTCTCCCCACCACACTAGAAGACAAATAAAATTTTTTTCCTAAAGTACGTACTCCTCCCTCCTCCTCCTCCTCCTCCTCCCAGTCTCCGGCGGGGAGGGAGCCCCGGCCGGCTAGCCGGTCTCCCTCCCCTCTCCCTCTTTCTTCCTCCCTCCCCTTCCATTTTCTTTCCCTCTTCTCCCTCTCTCCCTCCCTCTCCTTCCCTCCCCTACTCCCCCTCCCCCTCCCAGTCGCCAGCGGGGATGGAGATCGGGCTGCAGCAGGCGGTCGGAAACCAACTCTAGTCAATGTATTATAATTTGAAATTTAAGCACATAAGCTCCGGTCCAGCCCATGTTTTATCTTACCAGAAAATGGGCCTATTCCAATTCAAATTATCCCTCTTCATTTGTTTGGATCATAAAGGCCCATTTTCTTTCATTGAATTTAATTCCTAGGAATTCATGGTAAAATGGTTGCAGCAAAAAAATTATTAAAGTTGAGGGCTAAAGGATATAAAGTAGAGATGTAGATAAATCCTTACTTTATCATCTCTTTAATTGCAATTTACTATTCGTGATCAGTGGGAAAGCTTCCAAGGAGTCAAGTGAGCCCCTCACAGGTGGAGAGCCACATGAGCCAAGAGAGAAACAAAAGGAGAGTGCTGCTGGAGAGGTTCTTGGATCTGTGTGCTGCTTCCAAGGTAATGCTATAATTAAGAGAAAATACCGGCGTTTCTTTGCAAATCCACATAGCCCGAACCCACATGGCTCGACCCATATGCCATAGGGAAGTGATATTGGTGTTTCTTTGGGAACCCACTTGGCTCGACCCACATCCCTCAATATGCCATCCCTAGTTAAAACAATGAACCCACATGGCTCGACCCAACCAAAAGTAAAATTGAGGTTCAATTGGTCAGGTTTGGGAGAGACTCTTCCTAGATCTTGTAACAAGCATGGAAATTTGGCCGGGTATGGTTGGGTTTCATCTACACAAATTAAAAGAGTTACCTAATTATATAAATAAATATATGTATATGTGTTTTTTTTCTAAAATATATGTATGTGTTGTACATAAAAGGATTATGTAAAAGGTTGACACACTTTCTACAAAAGAAAAAAAATTGTGGTTAAATCCAATACTGTTCATATTTTCTTATAGTTTCATTTTTTATAAAATGGGCCAACATAACATGAACCTTAACCCTCAATTTGAACTTTTCAATTAATAATCAGTACACCCCTCAACATAACATGGACCCTTATATGCATGGAAGCTTTCTGCTGTTACATGTCTATTATATTATGAGTCCGGATCTCCTATTTCACATAAAGTAAGAGATACTTTTTCACCATATCAAATCATGCCAACTGTGTAAAATCTTTTCTTCTCTTTTTCATTTCAAAGAGGGTGCATCATGTGGTATGAGAATTTACACAGTTGATATCATTTGATAGGGTGAAACAGTATATTTCCATTTATGCGGAACAGTGGATCCGGATTCGTCTGTTCTATACTTAATTATCATAGTAATTGTACATTTACAGGTGAAAGTGGACACTATTCTCATTGAGAGTGATCTTCCAGCAAAGGCCGTTCTTGATCTTATTCCCGTTATGCATATAAGGAAGCTGGTCTTGGGAACCACCAAATCCAATCTAAGGTAAATAAAAAAAAAAAAACCTGGTTGTTTTAATTCCCTCATTCCTCAGCAGGAACATTTGGATGGAAACAAGGTCAGCTCCGGGCCGAGTTTGGGTTGGTCTACTAAAACCCGGAACCTAATCTGTTCTAGGTTTTAGGACCTGTATCCATCCATATAGCTGAATTTAGATTAAAGGTGCAGACTCATATAAAGGATCTGGATCTGGGCTTAAATTGAGGCTTAATTAATACAGCCCATTATGCTCAATGTAGGAAGCTCTAATCTAATTAACGAGAGCTAATTAGATTAAGTCTAAAATAAAGCTCTAATTTGTAAGTTCTCATTTTTAATTAGTATGTTTTTGTAAAATTATAAAAAAAAATCTTATTTCATGGGGTAATTGGGGCCCACCTTTAAGAATTGTGGCAATTGGGGCCCATCTTTGATAAATTACAATGCCAAATCCACCATTTGCGTCATTTTGAAAATTTATAAGGTTATTCTCATCCAAAGCACTTGAGAATTTGGGTTGTCCACTTCAATCCACTTTAGCTAAAAAAAAAAAGCTCTAAAAAATTAAAAAAATTAAAAGCTCATAGATTTTTTTAGAGGAAAAAGCTCTAATTTGAAAACAAGATATAAAATTAGAAACATTAGAAGTTTACTCTAATATGTAAATAAGCTCTAAATTACGAAATAAATGCTTATTGTTAGTAAATGCTTATTGTTAGAATTACCAAACGCTTCCTTAAAATACATCTATACGTATATATTTTATGAGAGTGGCTACCTACACACTACAAGCAACTCTCCACACACTGCATTTAAAAAAAATAAAAAATAAAAAAATCTCTTAATTACCCCTATCCCTCTCCTTCCCTCTCTGTCCCTTTTCCGGCCACTCCACCCAACCCCGCCCCCGCCGGCAGCCCCGTCCCTCTCCCCCCTCTCTCTTCCTCTCTCTCTTTCTGTTCACAGAGAAAGTTACCCTCCTCCCTCCTCTCCTCTACTCGTCCTGCTCTTCACTCGGCCTCAACTTGAAACGGCAGTAGCAAGTTAGCAAAGAAAAAAAAAAGGAGAGAAGAGAGAATGGAAATAAAAGGAGAGTGAAACCACATACCTGGCTCTCTCCCTCCTACCTCTGCTCCTCTGTTGACTGCCCGCTTGGCTTCCACCTGAAAATGGTAGCGACAGGGAGTGAACCAAAAAACAAAATAGAAGAAGATAAAGAATGGAAGATGAAGAAAGGGCGGGACCCGCATACCTGGACCACCTGGGCACTCGTTCTCCTCCCTCACTCTCCTCCCTTTTTTCCACTGTTGACTGCCTGGCCTCCACCTGAAATGGCATCAGCAGGGACATAAAAAAAAAAAAGAAAAGAAATAAAGAATGGAAAATGAAGAAAGGGCGGTGTAGGTGCAGAAAATAATGACCCACAATAACTGGGGAGCCTTAGAGGACTTATCCAACGATGGTGATGACTGGGTACCGTCCGAAAGCCTGAAAGAGAAGAACACACGGTCAGAGGACCCTGGCCTGGGCGGCGCAAGGCTCTCCGATGCCAAAGTCAGTGAAGGAACTGGAACAATGGAAGGAGAGCAAGAAGAGAGGCAGAGTAACAGCTCTGTGTGTTCAATTATGCGTACCTTGCATGTGGTATGAAGCTCTATTTATAGAGGCTGGGGTCGTATCCTTGGAGAATATCTTGGTGTGGGTCCCATGATTCGACTGGGAAGTCATGATCAGCCCACCAAGTAATAAATGCGGTCCAATCCAGCCTACTCTGCATTTAATGCCAGTCGGGTCAGCCCACATCGCATTAAATGCGCGTCTTGTTGGTCCAGATTGTGTTGGGCGCCTTTGACGGTTGGGGTACCATCGGATCCGCCCTCGGGCCTTGCCCTGATGTGGCCTTAGCCGCTGGATGCCGCCCTGTTAGGGATCTGGCGAAGATTGTGGACGGCTGGATGTCGCATCTGTCTCACTAGCTCGCGCCCCTATTCCTCCACGTGCCTGACGACGTGGGGGATGAGGGGTGCGAGTGGAGGTTCTTTCTTACTTCGGCTTTCGTCCCGGCTTCTTCAGCCGAGGTGGAGCTCTCAGCCGAGATGGGCACATGGGATGGCTGAGCTCGGCGCTAACGGCCTGGAGCTGTTTGATTTCGGCTGAGGCCTCTATCCCGGTAGCCGAGGTGAGTTAGGTGCCACGTGGATGGCATGCGGACGGCACGTGAGGACGCTTAGTCTCATCTAATGGCCGTGATTAGCGGAATACCGGGGTTCTGGAAATCTCTCCACACAATTGCCCCTAGCTTCTGACCTTGCGGGGATCGTCAGTGCCGTGAGGTCGGGAGCTATGTGACGGGGTTTACCTGGCGGAGAGAGTCCCTCTCGGCCCTGCTTTGGATGATCGAGGCAGCAACTGGCGTCCCTCATTCAATACTGAAGACAGGTTGACGGCTCTGCGTGTCGTCCTCTGGTTAGTCGTCTGTCTTCTCGAGATCGTACGCGCCGTTCCGTCAGGGACGTAATCAATTTTCGAAATGATTCGCGCGGAGCCCTAGGGGGCGCCCCTTGGCGCGCCCAACTAGGGCTTCTGGAAAGGGGACCTTTTGGCGATATATATAGGGCAATCGAGGTTCGTTTTCTTCTCCGTCGCCATTCTGAATCAAAGGAGAATAAGCTACTGCGAGGGAACCTCGTCTGAGAAGTGGTGTGCTGCTGAGGCCGAGTCTCTTTGTTGCTCAACGTCTTCGTTCTGCTCCCGTAAGTTCCTTCTGCCCTGCCTCTTCTCCTGTGGGTTTCTCTGTCTTTGGATTGGGGTAGAAATGGGGAGCTTTGGCCGAAGCGAACTGCCTTGGGCCGAAGTGAGTTCGGCGTGATCTCGGCTGTGATCTCGGCTGTGTGAGTTTGAGTTCGGCGTGATCTCGAGGGTGTTCAAACCCAGAGTCTCGGAGATCTCGGCCGTGCGATCTTTAGGGGTGCATGAACCAAGAATTTAGGAAACGACTGAGCGTCGAAGCTCGGAGCCTTTTCCAGGGTCCAGGACCCGGAGCTTTAGGAAACGACCGAGTCTGGACTCGAGGCCTTTTCCAGGGCGGTAGACCCGGAGCTTTAGGAAACAACCGAGTGTATGAACTCGAGGCCTTTTCCAGGGCGGTAGACCCGGAGCTTTAGGAAACGACCGAGTGTATGAACTCGAGGCCTTTTCCAGGGCGGTAGACCCGGAGCTTTAGGAAACGACCGAGTGTATGAACTCGAGGCCTTTTCCAGGGCGGTAGACCCGGAGCTATCGAACTCATGTAAGGAGAGACGACACAGATTGATGACAGGGCAAAAGGTGCTTTCATTGATTCTGAGACTCGCTACATCTTTTAGAAATAGAATTTCTTCAGGTGGGATGCATTCCACGGTCTCGGCAGTGGCTTGCCCTCTAAGTCTTCGAGCTTGTAGGCTGATTTCCCTGCCAGTGAGACCACCCTGAACGGGCCGTGCCAGTTCGGGGCCAGCTTCCCTTTGTTTGGTTCTTTGTCAGCTGGCAGGGTCTTCTTGAGAACCGGCTCTCCCAGGGAGAATCTCCTTGATTGTACGCCCCGGCTAACCGCTGCCGATAGTCGGTCAGACGCAGGGCTACTGCTTCTCGGCGCTTGTCTGCCAGCTCCAGCTCCATTGCCAGGTTTGTCTCATTTCGGCCTTGGTCGACCAGCTCTGTCCTCAGGGTGAGAAGGCCGATTTCTAAAGGAATGACCGCCTCCATCCCGTAGGCCAGAGAGAAAGGTGTTGCCGAGGTGGGAGACTGTTCGACCTCAGTTACTTCTGGCTCGTGCCCTGTGCCCGGCAGCGCCGTGCCAGGCTGGGTCGGAGCCGAATTGGGCGAGACGAACTCAACGATGAAGTCCGCCAGAATCTGGGCTTTGATCGCAGTTCGGGGACGGTACTGTATATCATACTACCCCAGTTCAACTGCCCACTTTGATATTCGCCCTGAAAAGTCAGCCTTATTGAATATTGAACGGAGTAGACGCTCCGTGATCACCACAATGGTGTGGGATTGGAAATAACGGGAGAGCTTGTGGGAGGCACTGACGAGAGCCAACGCAAGCTTCCCTAATAGAAGGTACCTGGTCTCGGCATCGAGCAGGGTCTCGCTCGTAAAATAAATCGATTTTTGAACTTCCTCGTCCTCCCTAATGAGGACTGAGCTCACTGCGTGATCCGAGGCCGCAAGATATAAATACAAAACCTCCCCCGGAGTTGGGGTGGAGAGTAAGGGTGGTGACATCAAATAGGTTTTGAGCGCGGCCAATGTCCGGCCGCGCTCAGGGGTCCACTGGAATTTTAAATTTTTCTTTAGAAGCTGAAAGAAAGGCCTGCACTTATCTGATGATCGGCCGATAAAGCGATTGAGTGCTGCAGCCATTCCCGTGAGCTTCTGGACTTCTTTTGTGGTAGAGGGGCTCTGAATGCCCTAGATCGCGGTGATCTGGTCTGGATTAGCCTCTATCCCCCTTCGTGTTACCAAGCTGCCGAGGAACTTGCCAGAGGCTACGCCGAAGGCGCACATGGAAGCATTTAGCTTGAGCTTGTATGTGCGAAGGATGTCGAAGACTTGGTCGAGATCCGCCAGGTGGTCACTAGAGTGCACTGATTTGACGACCGTGTCGTTGATGTACACCTCTACCGTTAGGCCGAGCTGAGCCTGGAACATCTCCGTCACGAGGCGCTGATAGGTTGCCCCCGCGTCCTTTAGCCCGAAGGGCATCTCCTTGTAGCAGTTAGTGCCGCGGGGGGTTATGAATGACGTTCTCCTCGTCAGGCTCGTGAAGTGGAACTCGGCGGTAGCCTCTGTAGGCGTCGAGGAAGCTCATTCGGTCGTGGCCAGTGGTGGCGCCGATCAGGGAGAACCTATCAGGGTCTGCCGAGTTCAGCCTGGCCTCGGCCAGGTCCTCAATGCTTTTCTTCTCGGGGTCTCGGCCGATTTCATCTAGGCCTTTCTCGAGTTCGGCGAGGTTGACGCGCTCCGGCTCTTTCACTGCTGGGACTGCGGCCAGCATGCACTGCCTGGCCTGCTGCTGATCTCCTTCCACCGTGACCACTTCCATTTTGCCCTCCTTGTTCTCATGGACGAACTTCAGCTTCTGGTGGAGGGAAGAAGGGACTGCTTCCAACTTGTGGAGCCACGTTCTGCCCAAAATGACGTTGCAGGGAGAATTGGCGTCCACGACCAGGAAGTCGGCCAACACGGTGGCTCCGCCGACTCGGGTTTCCAGGGTAATCCTATCCTTGGGGTAGACTGGCGTGGCGGACAGCCCTAGCAAGGGCGCACGGACCTCCGTGAGGTCTGCTTCCGAGAGGTTCATCTTTTTGAAGCAATCATAATAGAGGACCTCGGAAGAGCTGCCGGAGTCGACGAGGATCCTCTTCACGGTGAAGTCTCTCAGCTTCATCGTAAGGGGCAAGGGGTCGTTGTGGGGAAGCTAGATTCCCTCGAAATCTTTATTTGAGAAAAGAGATCGCAGGTCGGTCGCGGCGAGCTTTTTTGGGTGCCTGCCTGAGCTCGGCTCTCATCGCCTCCTTCCCGTGCGATGCCCGCCTGGCCTCGGCGCGGGCATGCGAGCTTCCACGAGACGAGGGAGAGGGAACTGAGGATGCCAGGTGGATCACGTTAATGATCTTTTTGGAATCCTCGCTGTCTGGGTCCCGAGCCGTGCTCTGGTGAACTCGGCCCCTGCTGCCGCCGGCATCTTCTGCCTTGACGAACTCTGGGAGGTGGCCTTCGCCGGTGAGTCTCTCCAGGTACCACTTCAGAGAGTTACACTCCTCGGTCTTGTGCCCTTTACCTTTGTGGTAGGAGCAGTAGAGCTTGCTTCGACTGCGGTCGGTGGGCTCATTTCTCAAGGGCTGGGGCCACTTGAAGAACGGCTTGCCCTTTATTTTGTTCATGATCTGGTGTATCGGTTCCCTGAAGACGACATTGATGCCTTGATAGGCGTTGGCATGAGGCCATGGCCTCCTGGTGCCCCCAGAACTGAATGGTGTAGGCTTCGCCGAACTGTCGGCCCGAGCCTGCTTGGGCTCCTGCTTCTGGAAGGGGCCCCCGCCTCTCTGCCGAGGCTGGTTGCTCTTGTGCTCGGGCTCCGGCCTTTCGTCCTCTTCCCGGGCCTGGATTTCATCTTCCTCCCGGGTGACGAAGCGCTTTATCCGGGACATCAACTCTGGCATGGACTCTGGGGGGTCTCTGACCAAGTCCTTCCGGAGGTCGTGGCCGGGGATCAGGGCATGTTGGAAGGCGTAGATCGCTATCTCTTCCCTAGTGCCCTCGATCTGGCTGTAAACCGCCCAGAATCGTCGGGCGAACTTGGCGAGGGTCCACCCTGCTTCATTCTCAGGGCGAGAAGGTCCCCTTCTTTCTTGGGGACGGCGCTGTAAGCTTGGAACTTCTTCAGAAAGGAGAGCTGGAGCTCCTTCCAACTCGAAATTGACTCCTCTGGGAGGGCGCAAAACCACTTCAGAGGGAGGTCACCCAAACTGGAGGAGAAGATCTTGCAGTTAAGGTGACCCTCGTTTCCCCAGATGAACATCTTCTGGGAAAAGTGACGGAGGTGAGCAGATGGATCGGACAGTCCGTCGTAGGGGACGAACCGCGGGACAGGGAACCTTTTGGGCAAGGGGGTGCGCTCGACGTCCCTCGTGAAGGGCGAGGCCCCTAGATCAGTGTGGCCACAGATTTACTTCTGGTCCCGCACGTCCAGATTGCGCTGAAGAGCCAACCTGACGCGCTTGTCAAATCGCTCTTGCTCGTCGTCCTTTTTCGGAGTCTGGGCTCTTGACTTCCGCTTGGAGTGGTTCGGGCTGTGATGGCTATGGGCTCGGCCATCGCGGCTATGACGACTTCGGCTGTTGCTAGAGCCTTCATCATGGGTCTGGCTCCGCTTGTGGTCCAGATGGTAACTGAGATCTTCGCGAGGAGGCTGGGCTGCCTTGCTGGGGGCGTCCTTCTTCTTTCCTTGAGGGTCAGAGACTTGCCTCAACGAGGCAGTCTGCGCTGCTCTCAGCTGCTGCTGGAGCTCGCGGATTATCCGCTCTTGCTTCTGGAGGAGAGCATTTTGAGCTGCGACATCTCCTCCAGCGGCAGGAGGCTGAACTCGATGCGCTTCTTCCACGGCAACGGCTTTATCTTTGCGAGGACGCTCATGCCGACGCTCGTCGCGTCGAGGTGGCGTAACTTCGTCTGCTGAGAACGAGGTCTCGAGTCCTTCTTGGAGGGGGACCTCGACGAAAAGCTGCGAGCCTAAGCGGCCCTCGCCTGTAGATGCGCCATGCACCATTCGGGAACGCCCTTGAGGAGGGACGTCCGTTGACGGTGGTGGCAGCTCGAGCGCTGCTCTCGAGGATTCTCCGCCTTTCCTTGCTTTCGGAGGCATGGCTTCTGAGAGATTGAGGTTGAGAAGGTTGGGAAGGTTGGGAAGGTTGGGATATTGCTTTCCCACAGACGGTGCCAATTGTAGGTGAAAGAAATCGCGATTCAGATCTGAAACTTCTCATAAAGAGACTACTATGGCTGATGCAAAGCATGACAGATTTTAAAAAATCTGATTTCTGCACTATGCAGCGGAAATCAGCCATAAAGAATCGCATAGAAACTCCATTAAATCATGACCAACATGTGTCTAATTAATAGAGATGATAGAAGACTATTACCTCGAAGATTTGTAGACTTCAAATCTCTGAAAAAATAGATCCAAAGGCGCGAACTCAGACTTGCAATTTGCAAACAAGTTGCTGGAATTTTCCTGCACTAGTATTGCCTTTGATCTTCTCCTCTATCTCACTTCCAAATCTGATCGGCTAAGATGGTGGGATCTTAATCTAGGAATTAAGAAGTATTTCTCCAAGGGAAAATCTCAGACCTTAAGCCTTCTTCAATCAAGAAGAGAAGCAACCAAGGGCTGGACGTGTGGGGCACTCTTAAGATACTTGCAAAGTGTTTCACAAAGTGTGTTGGACGTGTGCAACCTTTGTAATTCTTCTTGTTATGGTGTAGGATGTCCAAGGGAAGGCTCTCTCCCTTTTATAGAAACTTAGGAAACCTTTCCTAGAAGTTTATCTTTCCTAATTCTCATGGATGTCCAAGAAAGACTTACTTCCTTTAAGAAACACTCCAATTAGAAAAGGAAACTAAAAAGGAACTTTCCATACAATTAGTAATACTAGTTGTAGAACACTTACTAATTTTAAGTTCCTAATCCAAAAAGGAAACAAACTCATAGGAATACTAATCCAAAGAGGAGTCCAACTTTCCAAGTAGAGTCCTACTCAAAGTTGGAAACCTTACCCATGGAAATCCTATTATGGACATCCCACATATCAATGCACACCATGGCCCACATACAATTTATCTAGAGTTAAATTCATGTATGCCATCAAAGGCCTATTTGAATTCAAACTCAAAATTATTTTTCCACTAAAATAATTCATCCTTATGTTATCTAAACATCTTAGGAAACCATGCCAATCTTGGTAAGTGACTAGAGAAGGGACCAAAAGACATATTTGCCATTGGCTCCCAAAATGATCAAAATGTCCATGCTAAACCCATAGCAACATAAAGACCATTTTAACCTTAACTCATTCCACTAAAGAGTTATGGTTGAACTCCAAGGACAAATATATATATATAATAAGCTCGTCATAAAATGACGGTTGTCTTCGACCTACTAAGTGTAATGACCTGAATGCCCCTCTATGTAACATCCATAATCGAGTCAGGTTATCAATTGTACTATCAACCTTCCCGATTACATCTAAACCTTAGAACTTCATATCCTTAAACATAATCATCATTCGAATATCATTCTCTTGATCCAGGGAGCGACCCACAAGTTCAATATTCATATGGAACATCCATATACTAAGATCTTAGATTTTGATGATTAATCGGATAATTCTAAGGGGACGATTATTCCATCATCAGATGGCATAGATTCTATATTGCATCTGCACGTCCCAACTAATCAAGTCCGAGTACCCAAAACACAGAGCTGTTGACCCATGAATAGAATCTCACCCATAGTGAATTAAAGCACAAGAATTTGACTTCGTCAGTTCATCCACAAATGCTCAAGATTAAGAGCACCGGTTACTTAGTAGCATGAGGTGACTTGATCTCTTTTCTGTGATAGTACTATTTTAGAGATCACACCTACAATGGTCCTGTTCAATGCATGACACATGCACTAATGAGATAGATCCGGGAAAGGCCTCCCATGACTTAGGTATGTCACCCTATATAGGAGAGTATCTCATTATAACTTCTACCAAGATGAAGTGCCCAGCTCCATCTTTCAGTTATGAACAAATATGATGTTTCCAGTTGTCCATGAATAAGACCTATCTGTGTGTAGACACTACACACCTAATTCATTTACTAGAAACAATGGGCCTTACACAACCATACATATATACATGTTTAAGCATAAAAGAGTCTTTCAATTAAATAACCAGTAAATATCCAGTAACAAAAGATGAGAATGCAACTAGTGGGCTTTAGGGCATACACCAATCCCAACAAACTCCCACTTGCACTAAAGATCACTGCTTCCTAACCTAACACCCATAGACTCAACATGAGAAGTGAAGACTTTCTCAGTAAGAGTCTTAGTGAATGGGTCAGCTAAGTTATTTGCTGAAGCAATATGCTCCACCACTATCTCTCCATCCTGAATGAATTCCCGGATCAAGTGGTACTTTCTCTGAATGTGCTTGCCTTTCTTGTGATTCCTGGGCTCTTTGCACTGTGCTACAGCACCAGTGTTATCGCAGTACATGACAATCGGTTTATGCACTGCAGGAACAACTCCTAATTCCAACAGGAATTTTCTGAGCCATACCGCTTCCTTCGCAGCTTCCGATGCCGCCACATACTCTGCTTCCATGGTAGAATCAGCTATATAGGATTGCTTGACACTTCTCCATGATATAGCCCCTCCTGACAAAGTAAAGACGTACCCTGAGGTAGACTTTCTGGCATCACTATCAGATTGGAAATCAGAGTCTGTATACGCCAATGGCGTTAGATCATCTGCTCGAAAGGTTAGCATATAATCTTTCGTTCTCCGAAGATACTTGAATATATGCTTAACAGCTGTCCAATGCATAGGTCCAGGGTTTGACTGATATCTGCTAACCATGCCAACGGCAAAGCAAATATCTGGTCTAGTACATAACATAGCATACATGAGGCTTCCAACAGCGGATGCATATGGAACTCTCCTCATGGTCTCTATCTCTTCAGATGTCTTTGGACATTGATCTCGGGACAGTGGTACTCCATGTCTAGAAGGTAGGAGGCCCTTCTTGGAGTCATGCATGTTAAACTTGACCAATATCTTCTCAATATAAGAAGATTGGGATAGGGCTAACATCTTATTCTTGCGATCACGCAAAAGCTTGATCCCTAAGATATAGCGGGCTTCACCCAAATCCTTCATCTGAAATTGAGAGGATAACCAAACCTTTGTGGATGACAATAAACCTACATCATTTCCTATGAGTAATATGTCATCTACATATAGAACCAAAAATGCAACTGCTTTCCCATTTCCTTTCTTATACACACATGGTTCATCAATGTTTTGATCAAAGCCAAAGGATTTGACTGCCTGATTAAACTTGATGTTCCATGCTCTAGATGCTTGCTTAAGTCCATAGATGGACTTCTTAAGTTTACAAACCATGTTATCTTGGCCACCAGCAATGAAGCCCTCTGGTTGCATCATATAGATGCATTCGTCAAGACTTCCATTAAGAAAAGCTGTCTTGACATCCATCTGCCATATCTCGTAGTCATAATGACATGCGATGGCTAAGAGAATCCTTATGGACTTAAGCATAGCCACTGGTGAAAAGGTTTCCTCATAATCGATACCTTCTTTCTGAGTATATCCTTTCGCCACCAGTCTTGCTTTGAAGGTTTCCACCTTCCCATCCACTCCTCTCTTTCTCTTGTAGATCCACTTGCACCCTATGGGTTTGATCCCTTCAGGTGCATCTACAAGTTCCCAGACTTGATTGGAATACAAAGAATCCATTTCAGATTTCATCGCTTGCTGCCACATGTCAGCATCTATATCCGTTACTGCTTCATCATAACTAGTAGGATCCTCAACCAGATCTCCAGAGTCTGTCTTAAAAGACACTCCTAGATATCTTTCTGGTTGTCTAGAAATTCTCCCACTATGACGAGGCTCCGGAGTGTTCAAAGGAATATCTTGTTCATCTACTGTCTCAGGATCTGGTACAGATGTTATAGGAGATCCCGGAAGAATCTCCTCAAGGGTTTCTTTACAACTAAGCTCTTGGTGCATCATACAATCATCCTCCAAGTACCTAGCATGAGTGCTGATGAGCACTTTTTGCTCCTTTGGATGATAAAAGATGCCACCTCTCGTTCCCTTAGGATACCCAATGAAGTAGCACATTTCCGATCTGGGTTCTAGCTTGGTAGCTTTATCATTCAGTACATAGGCTGGACAACCCCAAATGTGGATATGATTTAAACTAGGTTTTCGACCTGTCCATATTTCTTGTGGTGTCCTAGGTACTGACTTAGATGGTACCAGATTTAAAATGTATGCTGCTGCTTCTAAGGCATATCCCCAAAAAGATATCGGTAGGGTTGCATGACTCATCATGGACCTTACCATATCAAGAAGGGTACGGTTTCTTCTCTCTGCTACACCATTTTGCTGGGGTGTACCCGGTGCAGACAACTGAGACACAATCCCATGTTGTGTGAGGTACTCCTTGAACTCACCCAGGAGGTACTCGCCACCCTCGATCAGATCGAAGGGCTTTGATATGTTTTCCTAGTTGTAGCTCCGCCTCAGCCTTGAATTGTTTGAACTTATCAAACGCCTCAGACTTGCGTCGCATTAGGTATACATATCCATATCTAGAGTAATCATCGGTGAAGGTGATGTAATACTCATACCCTCCTCGAGCCGGTTTGTTCATAGGACCACACACATCAGTGTGAATCAATTCTAACAACTCCTTTGACCTTAGTCCCTTTCCAGAGAATGACCGTTTGGTCATCTTTCCCTTGAGACAAGATTCGCACTGAGGAAAAGGTTCGAAATCTAATGAGCTCAAGGGCCCATCTTCTACCAACCTCTGAATCCGTTTTGGGTTAATGTGACCCAAATGTAAGTGCCAAAGATATGTGTCATTGATTGAAGATACCTTCCTCTTAAGGGAAGTTGAGCTTTCTTGTTGTACATTATGCAATGTAGGAGCAACAGGATATATATAAAATAAGTTGTCATGTATTCTACCGGAACATATAATATTTCCATCTCTACTGATATCAATACCAGAATGGAAAGAAACTGAATAATTAAATTCAATTAATCTGGAAACTGAAATTAAATTCTTCCTCATGTCCGGAACATAGAAAACATTATTTAAAACTAATATCCTATTACATGGAAAATGTAAGGTAACAACTCCTACTGCAACTGCCCAAACTTTAGCTCCAGTTCCGACTCTAAAGGCAAATTCTCCTTTCTCAATTCTCTGCATTATCTGAAACCCCTGCAATGAATTGCAGATATGATTAGTGGCTCCTGAGTCTACTATCCATGAGTCAGTAGAATCAACCACTAGACAAGTTTCAATGTAGTATGAAAAAGATGTACCTTTTTTAACTGAGGCTAGGAACTTGGGACAATCTTTCTTCCAATGACCTTTCAGGCCACACTTGAAGCATTTCCCTTTGGGCTTTCCATCTGTACCCTTGTCCTTCTTATTACCAGCATTGTCCTTTTTCTGCCCTTTTCCCTTATTCTGCTTCTTCTTGGACTTCTTCCCTTTCGGGTTCAGTTTAGAGGAAGACTGGAAAAAATGAGCTTGGGCTTTGGGCTTCATGATAGCCTCTGCCGCCTGGAGTTCTTTCATTAACTCAGGTAGAGTCATGTCCATCTTGCTCATATTGAAATTGAGCTTGAACTGATTGAAAGATTCCGGCAGAGTTTCGAGAATCATGTCAGTCTGACTCCCTGCATCAATCTCAGCCCCTAGAATCTCAGCTTCATTGAAACAATCTATCATCTTGAGCATATGCTCTCTGACAGGTGTTCCCTCAGCCATCCTAGCATTCATGATGGTCCTCATAGCAGCTTGCCTAGCTGGCCTGCTCTTGTCTGCGAACATCTCAGACAAGGACATCATGATTTCATAGGCTGTGTCCATTTGCTCGTGCTGTGTTTGCAACACGTTGGACATGGAAGCGAGCATGTAGCATTTAGCCATGCTATTCGCTTTCTTCCATTTCTTCTCAGCCTCTCGCTGGTCATCAGTAGAATTAGCATCAATTTCGGGACAGTTTTCCAGCAAGACATACTTGTACTCCTCAGCTGTGAGTACTATGTCAAGATTTCTTTTCCAGTCTACGTAGTTAGGGCCAGTCAGTTTATTCTCACGAAGAATGCACATCAACGGACTAAAAGAGTCTTTTCCCATCTCTTTCTGGATATAAAACGGTTTATAATTAGACATGCAGTATATATGTAATATGCATATGGTGCTTGTTACAAAAGGAAAAACAAAGCACAAATAACTTTTTACATTATTCAACCCCAATTATAATGTATCAGTGTTTCAACCTCCTCATAGACCCTCCATCGAAGGGATGGCCGAGCCTACAGTCACGTTGAATTAAGGCAGACTTATTTGGATTATCACTATCTGGACACACATCCAGTGGTAGTCCAATCACTGATTGGTTTGGCCTCATATGACTAATAACCCTTAACTCCTAAGGAGAGGTCATCACCGTCTTATGTCAAGTGTATAACCATCTCTTATGAAATTCCCAGAATGTCTATGATTAAGTCTTCCGAAGGGAAGAGACTTTTATCCTTCCTAGAAGTGAACTTTAGTAAAGAGCTCCACCGAAGGGATGGCCGCTCCCACCAACACTTCATTGACATTCTATAGAAGTGATCTTTAGTAAAGAACTCCACCGAAGGGATGGCCGCTCCTACTAACACCTCATTATGAATATTCACATTAGTTCACCCATTAACTCATCAAAGCATTCTTTAGTTAAAGAACTCCACCGAAGGGATGGCCGTTCCCACTAACACTTTAATGAGGTAACATGAACCGAAAATGGAAGGCCGTGGGATCTTTCCTAAAACCCCTCTCCCACTTGATTATTTATCGCTAGGGTTTATACTTTTTGACCTTTACATTGTTTTACTCAAAAGCCCTTTTTAAATCTAGCAAACTTGGTTAATTAAATTCATGACTTAAGTCATCTTAAAATCAAATAACCTTTGCTTTAAAACATTTGAGCAAATCCCTTCAAAGAGTCAAAAACCTATCTTGGGTTATGAAAACCCATAGGTAGCATCTAATTAGATTTTAGTTTAGCCTCCTTTGGAAACCAAGGGTACCAAGACAAACTAAACCCTATCCAATTTTAAACCTTAGACAAATAGAAGGTGCTGGTCTAAGTTCCGTTTAAAATAATTTGCCAAACTAAAAACAATCTAATACAATAAAGATGCCAATTTTAGAACCTAACGGTGGCCATGTTTCTAGGTGACAATTATAGCAATTATATAAAGCATTCATCCATGCATTCCATATATAAAAGCAAATAAAAGTATGCAATCCTTGATGGCTCCTTGCTCTTAGGATTTCAAATCCTAATCGAATTAGGACTCCTCATGCATCTAGAAGTCTTGACTCCTTGATCTCCAAGGACTCCAATTTCTTGCAACCTTCTTGTCTTGAAACAAAACCAAAATTACATTGGAGATTCCTATGCTTTCCAAGAAAGCTTACATCAAGACTAGTTGGAATAAAATTAAGGAAACTTTACAACTTCCTATGATTGCTAACCGCGCAATCGTACACTTTCCAACTAATTAAAAAACATCCAAATCCACACAACATACATGCGAACCATCAAGGATGCTAATTATGGCTGCAAACAAAGAGGTTAGTGCATGTAAACTCACTATGTGCATCATTAAACAAATCTGGAAAATAAATTCCAGCAATGTTAATGAAACTTGCACACAACATGCATCACAACATAACTTTAATAGGGTGCCACCATACCCATAATCAATCTAGGATTAATTACACACAACATGGGATCATGATTTCACATGGAGTGGCTCTGATACCACTGAAAGAAATCGCGATTCAGATCTGAAACTTCTCATAAAGAGACTACTATGGCTGATGCAAAGCATGACAGATTTTAAAAAATCTGATTTCTGCACTATGCAGCGGAAATCAGCCATAAAGAATCGCATAGAAACTCCATTAAATCATGACCAACATGTGTCTAATTAATAGAGATGATAGAAGACTATTACCTCGAAGATTTGTAGACTTCAAATCTCTGAAAAAATAGATCCAAAGGCGCGAACTCAGACTTGCAATTTGCAAACAAGTTGCTGGAATTTTCCTGCACTAGTATTGCCTTTGATCTTCTCCTCTATCTCACTTCCAAATCTGATCGGCTAAGATGGTGGGATCTTAATCTAGGAATTAAGAAGTATTTCTCCAAGGGAAAATCTCAGACCTTAAGCCTTCTTCAATCAAGAAGAGAAGCAACCAAGGGCTGGACGTGTGGGGCACTCTTAAGATACTTGCAAAGTGTTTCACAAAGTGTGTTGGACGTGTGCAACCTTTGTAATTCTTCTTGTTATGGTGTAGGATGTCCAAGGGAAGGCTCTCTCCCTTTTATAGAAACTTAGGAAACCTTTCCTAGAAGTTTATCTTTCCTAATTCTCATGGATGTCCAAGAAAGACTTACTTCCTTTAAGAAACACTCCAATTAGAAAAGGAAACTAAAAAGGAACTTTCCATACAATTAGTAATACTAGTTGTAGAACACTTACTAATTTTAAGTTCCTAATCCAAAAAGGAAACAAACTCATAGGAATACTAATCCAAAGAGGAGTCCAACTTTCCAAGTAGAGTCCTACTCAAAGTTGGAAACCTTACCCATGGAAATCCTATTATGGACATCCCACATATCAATGCACACCATGGCCCACATACAATTTATCTAGAGTTAAATTCATGTATGCCATCAAAGGCCTATTTGAATTCAAACTCAAAATTATTTTTCCACTAAAATAATTCATCCTTATGTTATCTAAACATCTTAGGAAACCATGCCAATCTTGGTAAGTGACTAGAGAAGGGACCAAAAGACATATTTGCCATTGGCTCCCAAAATGATCAAAATGTCCATGCTAAACCCATAGCAACATAAAGACCATTTTAACCTTAACTCATTCCACTAAAGAGTTATGGTTGAACTCCAAGGACAAATATATATATATAATAAGCTCGTCATAAAATGACGGTTGTCTTCGACCTACTAAGTGTAATGACCTGAATGCCCCTCTATGTAACATCCATAATCGAGTCAGGTTATCAATTGTACTATCAACCTTCCCGATTACATCTAAACCTTAGAACTTCATATCCTTAAACATAATCATCATTCGAATATCATTCTCTTGATCCAGGGAGCGACCCACAAGTTCAATATTCATATGGAACATCCATATACTAAGATCTTAGATTTTGATGATTAATCGGATAATTCTAAGGGGACGATTATTCCATCATCAGATGGCATAGATTCTATATTGCATCTGCACGTCCCAACTAATCAAGTCCGAGTACCCAAAACACAGAGCTGTTGACCCATGAATAGAATCTCACCCATAGTGAATTAAAGCACAAGAATTTGACTTCGTCAGTTCATCCACAAATGCTCAAGATTAAGAGCACCGGTTACTTAGTAGCATGAGGTGACTTGATCTCTTTTCTGTGATAGTACTATTTTAGAGATCACACCTACAATGGTCCTGTTCAATGCATGACACATGCACTAATGAGATAGATCCGGGAAAGGCCTCCCATGACTTAGGTATGTCACCCTATATAGGAGAGTATCTCATTATAACTTCTACCAAGATGAAGTGCCCAGCTCCATCTTTCAGTTATGAACAAATATGATGTTTCCAGTTGTCCATGAATAAGACCTATCTGTGTGTAGACACTACACACCTAATTCATTTACTAGAAACAATGGGCCTTACACAACCATACATATATACATGTTTAAGCATAAAAGAGTCTTTCAATTAAATAACCAGTAAATATCCAGTAACAAAAGATGAGAATGCAACTAGTGGGCTTTAGGGCATACACCAATCCCAACAGTAGGTGCATAAAATAATGACCCACAATAACTGGGGAGCCTTAGAGGACTTATCCAACGATGGTGATGACTGGGTACCGTCCGAAAGCTTGAAAGAGAAGAACACATGGTCAGAGGACCCTGGCCTGGGCGGCGCAAGGCTCTCCGATGCCAAAGTCAGTGAAGGAACTGGAACAATGGAAGGAGAGCAAGATGAGAGGCAGAGTAACAGCTCTGTGTGTTCAATTATGCGTACCTTGCATGTGGTATGAAGCTCTATTTATAGAGGCTGGGGTCGTATCCTTGGAGAATATCTTGGTGTGGGTCCCATGATTCGTACTGGGAAGTCATGATCAGCCCACCAAGTAATAAATGCGGTCCAATCCAGCCTACTCTGCATTTAATGCCAGTCGGGTCAGCCCACATCGCATTAAATGCACGTCTTGTTGGTCCAGATTGTGTTGGGCGCCTTTGACGGTTGGGGTACCATCGGATCCGCCCTCGGGCCTTGCCCTGATGTGGCCTTAGCCGCTGGATGCCGCCCTGTTAGGGATCTGGCGAAGATTGTGGACGGCTGGATGTCGCATCTGTCTCACTAGCTCGCGCCCCTATTCCTCCACGTGCCTGACGACGTGGGGGATGAGGGGTGCGAGTGGAGGTTCTTTCTTACTTCGGTTTTCGTCCCGGCTTCTTCAGCCGAGGTGGAGCTCTCAGCCGAGATGGGCACATGGGATGGCTGAGCTCGGCGCTAACGGCCTGGAGCTGTTTGATTTCGGCTGAGGCCTCTATCCCGGTAGCCGAGGTGAGTTAGGTGCCACGTGGATGGCATGCGGACGGCACGTGAGGACGCTTAGTCTCATCTAATGGCCGTGATTAGCGGAATACCGAGGTTCTGGAAATCTCTCCACACAGGCGGGACCCACATACCTGATCCAACTGTTGAGCTCCCCGCTTCCTCCTCCCTCCTCTCCTGCCTTCACTCTCCCCTGCCTCACATGAAGCAACAAGAAAGAAAGAAGCGAAAAGAGTTGATCAGTTGCTCCAGAAATGAATTCTTCGACTCAGAGGACGCCATGAGAGAGAGGAAGAGATAGGGAGAGAAAGGGGGGAGAGGAACGGGGGCTACCGGCGGAGCCAGAGCAGGTAACAGGGAGAGAGAGGGAAGGAGAGGGATAGGGGTAGTTTATAAATTTTTTTATTTTGATTTTAGTTTTTAAAAAATGCAGTGTGTGGAGAGCTGTTTGCAGCGTGTAGATAGCAGCACTCATATTTTATGGTTGTGAGTATTAGGTATTTTGGTCATCAGGTAAGATTTCCATGGATCTGGATACAGACCCGAAGTCTATTTGGATGTATGAACGCTCCCCCGTATTACACCTATGCTTGAATCTGCATATATAGATTGTTGTTTCATCCCTAAAGTTTGATATATACATCTTCTTTACTCCCCAAAATAGGATTTGGAATAAGTTTTGCCATTGGTCTAACACTGGGCATTTATGCGTACATCTACTTTACTCTTCCAACTCTGTTTTCTACTAGATCAAGAACTTAATTTCATCTTTGAACTAAACATCTGTATATGCAATTACCTTAAGCGCCTAAAAACTTACTTTCAGATGTTTGTTACCTTAAATACCCAAGTATTCTTTTTATTGTTTACTAGTGTGTGGGGATGTCTCCCAAAGGACTAGGATTATATTAATCTCGATGTTAGTGTCGGCTAATCACGCCTTGACCTCGGCAAACGTTACCAAGGCGCTATCCGAGACCGAGACCGTTTCAAGTCTCAGACGCCCCTGACCTCGGCACCGAATCCTCACTTCGGTCACCCGATCTCGGCACAAAGTCTTCACCCCGACCACTCAGCTCGGCACCAGAGCCAGACTGCTAGCCGAGATGGACGATGACGGCTGTACTTTCACAGATATCCAGCTAAGTCTGACAAAGCCATCTTGGCCGCCCCTCACTCCTGACAGAGCGGCATCCAGCGGCTACGTCCCATCAGGGTATGGCTCCAGGCTAGGCCCGATGGGACTAGGCCCAAAAGTCAGACAGGGTAAGGCCTGATTAGACCAGCATTTAATGCATAATGGTCTGATCGGACTGCCATTTAATGTATAGTGGGCTAACGTGTCCCATGGGAGTGCTAAGACGTAATCATGAGTCCCACCATGCAACACTAGCTTCCTCCTCTATAAATAGAGGAATAATCTCCATCCCAGGTACGCACAATCACAACCTAAGAGCTGTTATTCTGTCTCTCTTCTCCCTCATCTCCATCCTACTACTTAGTTCTCATACTGACTTAGGCATCGGAGAGCCTTGTGCTGCCCACAGCCAAGGTCCTCTGACTTTTTCATTTTCTCCCCTTTCAGGTTTCCAGGCCACTTTCCATCTTCAAAGGAGCATCGAGCTCGCCATAATCCTCATTACAAAGTTCGTAATATTTAGGCTCTTACAGTTGGCGCCGTCTGTGGGAAAGCATTAACCCGATCAACCCAAACACCATGCCTCCCAAAGCTAAGAAAGGCGGAGAATCCTCAAAGGCGAAAGGCAGAGAATCCTCGAGGGCGATAATCCAGCTGCCGCAACCCCCTGGCCTGTCGCCGGTCGCTCCTCCTCAGAGGCGATTCGAGGCAAGGTCTGGTGCAGTTGCAGTCGAGGAGCGCCCTGACGTACACCTCTTCGTCCAGGTCCCATTCCCGGAGCGAGTCAAGGATTCATCCCCGGAGGAGGAGGTTATGCCTCCCCGGTGAGATGAATAGTGACAGGGGCGTCCTCAAAAGGACAAATCTGTAGCAGTCAGTAAGTCCCACCATTCCCATTATTTCGCTGGCGATGGGGATGTCGCGGCCCAAAACATCTTCATCCAGGAACAAGAAAAGTTGATTCGGCAGCTCCAACAGTGGCTTCGGCAGTAACCTGAGCACAAGGCAAAGGTCGGCCCCCAACCTTCCAAGAGTAGGCCGACCCATCGATCCGAGATCGACCTCAGGCAACACCTTGAGCACAAAAGGCAGCGTCGGGCTCAGGACGAGGGCTCCAGCAACAGTCACTCTAAGAGAGGGTCAGAGCCCCTCTTCGAGGACAAAGAAGACGAAGAAGCGCGGCTTGACAAGCTCGTCAGGCAGGCTATCTGGCGCAATATGGAAGTTCTCTCTCGCAATCCTTTAGATTCATACAACTCCGGCGACGCCGGCTCATCTCCTTTCTCTTGGGAGATCAAGGATTTCCTCCTGCCCAAGAGATTCAGCGTCCCAAGGTTCGTCCATTATGACGGCACCTCAGATCTGGCAGCGCATCTCCGACATTTCACCCAGAAGATGTCAGTGTGGGGCGACGTCGGCCATTTGAACCGTAGAGTTTTTTCGTCGAGCCTGGAAGACCTCCCCCTCAAATGGCTTTACAGTCTCCCAGAAGGATCGATCTCGAGTTGGTACCAGTTGCGGAACTCCTTCCTGAGAAAGTTCCATGCCCACAGAGTCATCCCGAAGACGGATGGCGACATCATAGCCCTTAAGATGAGGTGGAACGAGAGCATCACCCTATCACACCCCGAAACCGGGCCCCGCAGTGAATAGATCTCGGGATGCGAGATTTTGAAATTAATTAAAAACTTTTGTTTTTCCCAAGATCCACGTGAGTGAGGATAATAAAATTCCACCACGACCTAAATATTTTGCGGAAGCTAATTATGGCGTTGCGATTCGGAGTCCGTGGCCATCGGATTCCGTGTCGCACACAACCAATAATATATAGCCATCAAAGTCAAGGCTCATCATCAGATTGGTACAAGTCATAATACTATAAAAGTACTGAGCTAACAGTAATAGGATAATTTATTTCCCACATAAGTTAAAGTTACAAATTACAAAGTATTTTCATTGGATCCCAAAAGAAAAATGGCTAATAAAAGCCATCCAAAAGAAATAACTAACTAAACAAATACTACTCAATTTGTTACGAACTCCGGCACCAAACTTGACATCTATTTGACATCAATGGTGGCCTCTCGCGTCAGACCGACGACTCAACAGCCTCCTCCGAACAAACACCTAAAAAGGGGAAGAGAAAGAGTCCTGGCACCAAACAAAGGGGGGTCAGACACGACGGTCTGGTAAGCAAAATTCAGATAATATGATAATGGGCATTTATAAAACATTATGGAATAATTGTAAATCCATTTAAAAATCTTAAACAATAAAAGTGATGAATTATGATAAAATGATTAAAAGACTGAACATACATGCCAGTGGAAATAAACGAACAGTATCCGAAGCATAAATATCTTAAAAAGATTACAGACTAAGTAAAACATTGAATAATTGGAAATACATTTAAAATCCTGAAAAATAGAGACAATAAGATAAAAGATCAATTTCTTAAACATTAACAAATTCAAAGACTATAATGAGCTGAAACAAACAAGGATCATAAAACAAAACATCAAACGGATAAAACATCGGCAATCCACATATAGCTATATTCTCCTATTACCGAAGTAACAGGAGCAGACAGAACCGTAGCCACTACTCGTGGGACCGAAACGAACAAAGTCGTTATCAAATAGAACCGCAGCCACTACACGTGGGACCAAAAACAGAATCAGAACTATAGCCACATACAAGTGGGACCGGCAAATCAAAACCGTTGCCATGGTCGGTACAGACAGAATCCAAGCTGCAGCTGGCAGATAATTTAAAGATCCCAAGCTGGGTGATCAGCCCGACAACGTGACCTAAGCTTAGTGGTGCCTTTAATTTTCAAAACCTGAACCGATACAAATCCAAACATAATAATTCATTTTCGAAATCGATAAAAGGACTACTCCTGAACAAATACATACTGAATATACTGACAAATCCGAACACATCTGATGGGTAGCCTTATCGATATATTTTTCGAACGTGGCGAACCACTCAAATCCATTTCAAATCAATTTGTAAAAGATATACAAATCTCCGTGGCGGACCACTCAAATGTATTCCAAATCGATTCGTAGAAAACATACGAATTTCCATGGCAAATCACTCAAATCTATTTTCAAGACAATTTGTAGAAAGTATATGAATTTATGTGGAGAATCACTTAAATCTCTTTCGAATCACCGACACTTTCGAACGGATACATACAAGATTTCCTATCGTGGAATGGAATAGTGTATAGTGGATTTATGGCCTACCAAGGGATATCTTAATGCACACTTATTTCTTGGAGGTTAATAGATAATGGGTTTGGTACCAATGAAAATCCACAACTCCAAAGGTTAATAAATGTATCTTAAGATTCATAAAAATTCCCAGATAGGATTCCTAATAATTCTTTCTCTCATCTCTCTCATTCAATTTACACATTCCAAAGTATTATAATTTATCAATGGGCTTCTAAACATTATAAGAAAATTTACGGGCCTCGAAACAAATAGGAGGGATGGGATGAAATGGGCCTAAAACAGGTCTAGGAATGACCCACAAAATAGTCCCAAACAGGCCCAAAAAAAATTAGAAAGACAGTCCATAAGTAGCCCAAAAAATGGGCCCTGGACAGATCTGGGCTCGCTCGAGCGACCTAGGGTCCGCTCGAGCGAGGCCCGGACCGCTCGAGCGGACTGGGCTCTGTCCCAGTCCGGGTGGAGTGCAGAATTTGCACTCTTCTCCTCTTTGAATCCCTATCTTTCCCTCCTTCTCTTCCATGTGTTATCATAATAAATAGAGCTCTTCTAAACCTCATTTAATCATCCATAAGCACTATCCATTCCATTGATTATCCAATAGATAAAAAAAAATCAAATAATTTTCTACATTCAAGAAGATACCAAAATTCTTGGAACATAAAGAGCTGATTTAAGGGAGATGAATCCAAGAACATAAAACATCTCAACACAACATTTCAAAGAAGATTAGCATAAAACATTTCATAAACATTAAGATAAAATCATGACATGAAATGGTGAAGAAACATAAGAAGAAGAAATTCATAGAATCATTCACATTAAACAAATCACATATTAACTGAAATATTAACTTGCCTTGACCAAAATGAAGATCAAATCACACCAAGAAGGTCTCTCAAGGGTCCAAAGTCTTCAATCTACAAAAGCCCCAAAAATAGCCCAAGAAAAACCCTTTAAATCAATCATTCTCAAATCTCAATGAAAACTATTTGCATAAATGATAAAAATGATCCAAATGGTTTGAAAAAACCAAGATTTGAAGAAAGAAAAGCTTTTGCTAACCTTTGGAAAATCAAACAAGGAAGAAAGGCTTGGAAGAAGGGTCTTCTCTAGGTCAAATCTCTTGAAAATAGCATCTTAGGATAGCTTGGAAGATGGGGAAGAAGATTTGGAGATCATTCCCTCACTTAGCACTCAAGATGGGAGCTTTCTAGAAGAGAGAGAAAAGGGCTGGAATAAAACCCTAGGCTCCACTCAAGGGTTGCAGGAAAAATGAATGGGGAAGAAGAAGAGAGCCCATCTCTTTTTATAAAGTGGGTAACATGGGTCCCAATGGGTCCCAACACTCAAGGGGCTGAAACTAGCATTTGTGGGTCCCAAACAGAAACGACGTAGAAGACAAAATCGATCAATGAAATATTTACTTTCCAAAAAGTATATTTTCCCCAATTTCTGAAATTTTCAAAATTTATGGACAGATTTAGTGAAAATATCATTTTTTTGCCCTTTTTTTTCTCGAAAAACGTATTTTTTGAGTTTCAAACCAAAACAGATAAAGCATGAAAGTTGTTAATATCAATAAAACAAGTCAAAAGGGATAAAATTTGGAACTTTTCGAAATAGAGAATAAATTCTCATAAAAATACATTTTACAAAGGCTGGGTCAAACTAAAGTCAACAGTCCTTAAAACTCTTCAAAGTTATGAAAAATCTAGTCAAACTCAAAAACAAAGTCAAACCAACTCTAATCTCGTTTAAAAAGTTAAACCACAATTAAAATAACACTAAACCCGAAAATCGGGGGTCGGGGTCTTACACACCTAGTTCGCTAAGAGATTCTGGACTGTCTATAGCCAGATCGAGAACTGCAACGAGGAAGTGGCGATCATGTCCTTCTAGCACGCCCTGCTGCCGGGCAATGGCTTTTGCAAAGAGCTAGTCGGGAGCCCCGTGACCTCGGTGGAAGCACTAATGGCCAGGGTGAATAAGTACATTGCCCAAGAGCAAGACGAGGTCAGGGCCAATGAGAGCTTCGGCGTCTCTAAACCCGTCTCCAAAGGCCAGTCCAAGCCGAAGACTAAGCCACCCAGCATGACCGCCACCCCTCTAAGAGATCCTTCTCCAAAAAGGAAAAGAGGTCGTTTTAGAGGGAAGAGAGGAATCGATACCAAGCTTCCACCAGCTCGGCAGCAGCCTCGTTTCCCAAAGCGGATGACGGAAATAAGTCCAGGCTAAATGTCCACACAGTATTCGTGGAGTCTATCCACAAAATACTGAACAAGATTAAAGACCAGCGCTACTTCAGTTGGCAGCAGCCTATGCAAGGCAACCCCGCCAGCCGAAACCAGAGTAAGTTTTGTGCCTACCACAAGCAGAATGGGCACAGCACCGAAGACTGTTTCTCCCTCAAGTCACACCTTGAGAAGCTCATCAAGGAAGGGCACTTGAAGGAGTATGTGAAGGGAGGAGGAGTAAACACCAACCGAGCTCAATGCCAGGATGACGGAGGTCACTCCAGCGATGAGTCGGAAAAAATCATCAGTGTCATCCACCTGGCTCCCGCCCCAAGGGGGAGTAACTAGTCCTGTGCCGAGGCCAGGAGGGCCGCACACGGCAAACAAGTGATGACTGCCAAGCTCAAACCAGCGTTCAAGAAAGCTCGGAAAGAGAAGCCCAGGATCTATTTCTCTAAGGAAGACTTGGAAGGAGTCTAGCTCCCCCATAACGATCCGCTGATCGTCACCCTCAAACTCAAGAACTGCATAGTTCAAAGGATCCTCGTCGACCCCGGAAGCTCTTTTGAGATCCTTTATTTTGATTGCTTTAGGAGGATGGGCCTTAGAGAAGAGAACCTGGAGGAAGCACGGACTCCCCTGATAGGCTTCAGCGCCAAACTAGTATATCCTAAGGGGAAGATCTCCCTCACAATCCAAGTTGAAGGCGCCTCCATAACTGCCAACTTTCTTGTGGTAGACGCGTCGTCTCCCTATAATGCCATAATAGGGAGAACATGGCTGCACAGCATGGAAGCAATACCTTTCACCCACCACCAGAAACTCAAATTCCCCTTAGAGGACAAGAACTACGGAATAAAGGTGGTCACTATCAAGGGCGAATTGCAAGCGGCCGAGCAATGTCTAATGGCCGTAGTGCCCAGAGAAAAGGAGCCGCAGCAAGTAAATATGGCCGAACTGGAAGACGAGCTTGATAAGGTTGGCCGCAATCCCGAAAAGAAAAGCATCGAGGATTTGACCGAGGTCAGGCTCGATCCCACTGACCCCGAGCGCCACTTCTTAATGGGCAGTCAGCTTACCGAGACGGAGCGGGCCGAACTCGTCAGTTTCCTATTCAGGAACAAGGAGGTCCTCGCTTGGACCCCTTACGAGATGCCCGGCATTGACCCTGAGGTCATGTGCCACAGGCTCAGCGTGGACCCTCAGCACAAACCAGTGATGTAGAAGGCACGTAGGACGAGGGTACCACAGTCAGAAGTAGTAGCCGAAGAGGTCGGGAAGCTGCTAAAGGCGGAGGCGATCAGGGAGGTCAAGTATCCGAGGTGGCTGGCGAATACAGTGGTCGTCAAAAATAAAACTGGGAAGTGGAGAGTCTGCGTCGATTTCACTGACCTGAACAAGGCCTGTCCCAAAGACAATTTCCCACTCCCCAAAATTGATCAGTTGATCGACGCCACTGCTGGCCACGATAGGATGAGCTTCCTCGATGCTTACCGAGGCTACCACCAAATACCAATGTATGGACCTGACAAAGAGAAGACTGCGTTCATAACGTCCAGAGGCATTTACTGTTACAAAGTCATGCCCTTTGGGCTAAAAAAATGCAGGGGCCACCTACCAAAGGTTAGTCACGAAGATGTTCCAGGCCCAACTCGGTAAGACGGTGGAGGTCTACATTGACGACATGGTCGTCAAGTCCAAGCAATCCCGGGACCACTTGGCCGACCTAAGTCAGGTGTTTGACATCCTTAGGAGGTTCAAGCTCAAGCTCAATGCCTCCAAATGTGCATTCGGCGTCGGCTCCGGCAAATTCCTTGGAAGCCTGGTCACTAGAAGAGGAATTGAAGCCAATCCAGATCAGATCACGGCAATCCTAGGAGTACAAAGTCCAACAAAGACAAAGCAGGTTCAGAAGCTCACCGGCATGGCTACCGTACTCAATCGCTTCGTCAGCAGATCCTCAGATAAATGTAGGCCTTTCTTTCAACTCCTCAAGAAAAATCCAAAATTCCATTGGACACCGGAGTGCGACGAAGCACTGCAGAGGCTCAAAGCCTATCTCTCCTCAATTTCCCTGCTCTCGACTCCGAAATAGGGAGAAGTGCTCTACCTCTACCTCTCAGTCTCGGATCATGCGGTCAGCTCGGTCCTCATTAGAGAGGATGATAAGCAACAAATGCCGATCTACTACACGAGCAAGATCATGCTTGACACCGAGATCAGGTACCTACCAATGGAGAAGCTCGTGTTGGCACTCGACAGCGCTTCTCACAAGCTCTCCCACTATTTCTAAGCCTTCTCCATCGTGGTTGTGACGGAACATCCACTTGGAGCGGTCTTCAAAAAGGCCAACTTCTCTGGCCGAATCTCGAAGTGGGCCGTCGAACTAGGGCAATACGATATCAAGTATCAACCTAGAACGGCGGTCAAAGCTCAAGTTCTGGCAGATTTCATCGACGAGTTCGTCTCTCTAAGTTCGGCACCAACCCCGCTCGGTACCGAACTAGGGGGCAGGAGGCATGAGGATAAAGTCACTGAGACAGAAGAAGAGCTGGCTTGGAACCAATTCCTTGCTTCCGCTTGAAAGGTCTTCGTTGATGGATCCACTACCTCTAAGAGGGCTGGCGCCAGCGTAGTTCTTCAATATCCAGAAGTATTGGTTATCGAGCAAGCCCTCACCCTTGATTTCAAAGCATTCAATAACAAAGCAAAGTACGAGGCTGTAATAGCCGAGCTAAATAGCGTTAAAATCCTAGGAGCTCAACAGCTGGCGGTTTTCAATGATTCACAGTTGGTAACAAGCCAACTGACTGGAGACTACCAAGCTCATGACGACAGGATGGCAGCCTACTTAGCATACGCGAAAAAGCTTCTCTCGCAATTCCAAAAAGCCGAAGTCAAGCGGATCGGTAGAGACTCCAACTCTCATGCCGACGCCCTCACCAGCCTAACTTCAGCGGTTGAGACCGGGAGAAATAGGATCGCTGGAAAGACCAAGCACGGAGCTTCCCCCACCTCGGCAAATTCTATGCGTTGACCTCGGCTCGAGCTGGATGGACGAAATCGTCACCTTCCTTAAAGATGACCAGCTCCCCGAAGACAAGAACGAAGCGCGCCGAATCAGGCTCAAAGCAGCTCGGTTTTGGTTGAGCCCACAAGGCAAGCTCTATAGGAAGTCCTTCACCGGCCCCTACCTTCAATGTGTCCACCCAGACAAGGTTGACGACTTCCTATACGAGATACATGAAGGAATCTGCGGAAGTCATGTCGGTGGACGGTCGCTGGCATACCGGGCTATCAGCCAGGGGTACTGGTGGCTGTACATACAGACAGGCGAGCAGAAATATGCCTAGAAGTGCGAGAAATGCCAGAGATTCTCACACGCCCTCCACCAGCCAGCACAAGATCTGAGTCCACTATCCAGCCCATGGCCTTTCGCCCAATGGGGACTGGACATCATAGGGCCTCTCCATCGAGCTCCAGGGACCAAGAGGTGGCTGATAGTAGCCACTAACTATTTCACCAAGTGGATAGAGGCAGAAGCACTATCCTCCATCACCGAGCATGATTCAAAGAACTTCGTCTGGAGAAACATCGTCATAAGGTTTAGAATTCCACGGACCTTGATATTAAACAACGGGACTCAGTTCGATTCCAACCTCTTCAGAACCTTCTGTCAGGGGCTTGACATCAGAAATCATTACTCCACCCCAGCATACCCCCAAAGCAACGGTTAAGCCGAGATCTCCAACAAGGTGGTGCTCGACAGACTCAAGAAGAGGCTCGATCGAGCCAAAGGAAGATGGGTGGAAGAACTGCCGAGCGTCCTGTGGGCATACAGGATGACACCAAGACACTCCACCTCGGCAATGCCTTTCTCTCTCCCCTATGGTATGGAAGCCGTGATCCCGCTTGAGGTCGGTCTCCCTACCTTGAGATCGGACTCCCTACCTTGAGATCGGAACTCTTCGACCAAGGCCATAACGACATGAACTTGACTCGTGAGTTAGACCTAGCTGAAGAGCGTAGAGAAGTAGCTGCTGTCCGGCTGGCTGCCTATCAGCAGCAGTTGGCCAGGGGCTACAACCAAAGAGTCAGGGAAAGGAGATTCCCAGTCGGGGAGCTCGTCTTGAAGAAGTCCCTCCCGCAGGACAAAGACCCGAACCACGGCAAGTTGGTGCCAAACTGGCACGGACCGTTCAAGGTCACCTCGGTCTGCGGTCGATCAGCTTACACACTTGAGAACATGGATGGTAAACAATTGACATGACCGTGGAACGCGATGCACCTCAAGAAGTTCTATTTCTGAGTTGTAATTGATTTTTGAAGAGTAATAAAAACTATGTTCCTTGTCTCGCTCAATTCTCTCCAGAACATAGAACTCACCAACGGCGCCCAAGAAACTATACGTCTCGAATCTCCATTTCGTGCTATGCGAGCACCTCGGCACTCATGCCAGGTTGCAGGCGCGCCTCTAGCGACGAGCCAGTGGGTCTTCTTCATTTTATGCTATGCGAGCACCTCGGCACTCATGACAGGTTGCCGGCGCGCCCCTGGCGACGAGCCAGTGGGTCTTCTCCATTTCATGCTATGCGAGCACCTCGGCACTCATGCCAGGTTGCCAGCACGCCCCTGGCGACGAGCCAGTGGGTCTTCTCCATTTCGTGCTATGCAAGCACCTCGACACTCATGCCAGGTTGCCGGCGCGCCCCTGGCGACGAACCAGTGGGTCTTCTCCATTTCGTGCTATGCGAGCACCTCGACACTCATGCCAGGTTACCGGTGCGCCCCTGGCGACGAGCCAGTGGGTCTTCTCCATTTCGTGCTATGCGAGCACCTCGACACTCATGCCAGGTTGCCGGCGCACCCCTGGCGACGAGCCAGTGGGTCTTCTCCATTTCGTGCTATGCGAGCACCTCGACACTCATGCCAGGTTGCCAGCGCGCCCCTGGCGACGAGCCAGTAGGTCTTCTCCATTTCGTGCTATATGAGCACCTCGGCACTCATGCCAGGTTGCCGGCGCGCCCCTGGCGACGAGCCAATGGGTCTTCTCCATTTCGTGCTATGCGAGCACCTCGGCACTCATGCCAGGTTGTCGGCGTGCCCCTGGCGACGAGCTAATTGATCTTCTCCATTTCATGCTATGTGAGCACCACGGCACTCTGCCAGGTTGCCGGTGCACCCCAGGCGACGAGCCAGTGGGTCTTTTCCATTTCATGCTATGCGAGCACCTCGGCACTCATGCCAGGTTGCCGGCGCGCCCCTGGCGATGAGCCAGTGGGTCTTCTCCATTTCATGCTTTATGAGCACCTCTGTACCCACGCCAGATTGCCGACACGCCCACTGCGTTTCTAACGATGAGGCAACGATCCTCATGTTGTGATCCGAGACCAGCCTGAGGGCAGCTCGGCACCTATCCCTACCGAGTTCTAATACATCTCGCTTGTTTCTGTCCAAGCCTGGTCAGTAAACTGAGCGACAATATGTACTCATATGTTCGGGGCATGCAAATCAAATTCTCTAGCCGGGCTCACATACTTATGCAAAATATTTGAAAAGCAAAAACATGCATCACAAGGAAAGTGATCCTGATATTAGCCAAAGAAAACTTCAGTTGTATTGAATCTCTGTTCATTACATAAAGCAACCAAGGGGTACAATTGAAAAGCAAGAATAAGAAAAATACATCAAAAACGAAGGCAATTAAAAATCTCCTTGAACAGAACTGACAGGACCGGCTCGAGGTCATGCAAGATTGGAGGTATGAGGAGTGGCAGCAACGTTGATGTTGATCCCGGTATGATCAGCGTTCGATTCTTCGGCAGCCGCCTCACCAACAGGGACAACGACAAGAGGGGCAGGGTTTGGCACCAGAATTGGGTACGGGGGCGGATCCTTGAAGGAAGGATGGCCTTCCGAAATCCCTGCCTCCTTCAGAGCGGAACACCATCCCTTCCCCCAGGCTTTATCCCTCACCACAAGAACCCTGTCCTTATAGTGAGCCGTCACTAGCGCTTTGGTGTCCTCAAAGACAGCATCACACTCTGACTCGAGTTTAGCCTCAGCCTCATCTGCCCTTTTTGATTCAGCCTGGAGCTTGACCTCGAAGTCATCCTTCAGCCTCTCCAGAGAGGCCTCGAGCTCGGCCACCTTTCTCTTTTCGGCCTCTGTCTCACCCTCGCCTGCACAAGCCCCACCTTGAACTCTTCTTCAGCTTTCGTCAACTTCTGAGTAATGGCATCCAGGGCTTTCTCGAGACCGTTCTTCTCCGCATTCAGCTCAGCGATCAAGGGGCTGTGCGTATTGAGCCTATCGGCTACGACCAGAAACTTCTGCACCGTCTGTCGAAGAAACAAGGCATTCGAAAAGTAAATCAGAATAATCACCGAAACTAAAAAACTTGGCAAAAAGTTTAAAGGCTTGAATGAACTCACCGCGAAGCACGACTGCAGCAGTAACAGTATCAGCTTTGGGTCGCTGTACCCCTCCAGCTGAGCCATATCTTGAGGCAGGGCGCAGGCTCGCCTGAGCTCCTCAAGAACGAGGGGTACGATCTTCCCTCATCATCGGTCTTCCCGGTTCGAGCAAGAAGCTCGGCTTCCAAGGACTTGGCTCGACAGATGGTGACGCTGCGGCCGAGCTGGAACCCCCTTCGACTCTCGGCCTTTTCTTCGACCGATCTTCTTTCCGCCTAGTTTCGGCTGGGGGCGACCGAGCCTCCGGTCTAGTAGGCTGGACAGAGATGGACTCGAAGGCAGGGGCCTCGGCTGTGGCCGCGGGAGAAACCATCGAAGACCCCGGGGGAGGGATCTCGACGACATCCGGGTTCGGAGATGCCGGGGAAGCTCAAGAGTCGTCGGCACTAAGCGTTAAAGCCTCGATGTCCTCGAACAGACGCCTAGCGCGCCATATCTCCAAGCTCGACAAAGGGGACCGAATTGCCGGACGCGGCCTCTTCCTCTTTGAGGGGGTCTCGCATAACCTCGGCCCAGACGTAGAAGCCTCAGTGCCAGATGCGGCCCTGGGATCGGCGTCAACCACGATGCGCGAGGGCCCTTCCCTTTCAGCCCTGGCTCTGGAAGCAGCCTACTCTCTCCCAGTCCCAGGCTCGGCTCCTTCCAGACTTCCTTATTGGGAAGGCTCGGTTGTACCCTTGATGTAACCACGGTACTTCTTCTTGTACCCCAGCAGCGACCAAGCCGCTCTACCTTTGTGACCGTTGTACCTTTTGACCTTCCGAAGCCAAGCTTCGTTCCTCGCCCAAATGTTCTGGGCAGCCTGTCTCCTCTCCTTAGCAGCTGCGCAGCAAGCAGAAACATCAGTTCGGCAAGACATAAAGGAAAATGGCATATGAAATATATACAAAAATAAAGAGACGGTATTTACCTGGAACAGTCCCGAAGTGGCGGGGAATCCTGTAAGCTCTATCGGTTTCGGTTACGCCGAACTCCCAGTTACCCGAGACGTACAAGAGATCATCCCCAGCGTACTTACTCGAGTCTTCCAGGTAGTGGACAAAGCCTTCTCGGTGCGGCTTAGCCCAGAGATAATAGGCATCTCCAGACTTGCATATGTCATAGACATCCTCGATGTTGAAGACACCGAGGTCAATGCCTAGGACCTCATTAAGCTTGGCTGTGCCCATTATGATCTGGAAGACATTGGGCAACATCTGGCAGAGGCAAAGGCACCACTGGCTGAGACACTTCCTCAGGAGAGGGTAAAGGGGAAAACGAACCCCACCTTCATTCACAACCACCAGTGGGGAAGGCATCCAGCCTCCTGAAAAATCATGAAGGTTGATACCGTTGGGATCAGCCGCCCTGACATGGACGTCGGTAGGGATTTTATACACTAACCTTAGTCCCTCATTCGCCGCTTCATTCTCTACCCAGTGACTGTAGACACCCATTTCTACCGAAACAGAGGCAAGAAGCAGAAGGAACCCTAAACCCGCGGAAAAAAGGCAAAGGAGAAAGAACTTACGAAGACGAAACTGAGACTCAAACCGACAGAGGCTCAATCTCGGCAGCACTTCTCTTCTCAAACGAATCTCTCCTGCAGCGTTCTCTTCTTCTCTGGTGCAAAGCAGCAATGGGGAAGAAGAGGGCCCTAACCTCCCGTATTTATAAAGGAAGGAGGAAAGGCGCCCTTTTAAAAAAACCCTAGGGCGCACTGTGCCAGATGCCCCCAGAGGCCCCATGCGCATCACTTCAATCACTAGACGCATCCCCGATAAGCGGCGCACGTCTCCTCGATGCGATTGAACAACCAATCGGATGGTGACACGTGGTGCTGTCGGTATGTCTTCTACATTAATTAGCAAGCATCAGTTATTACCTCGGTCAGGCACGGCAACTATGGATAGAGACCAAACATCAGCGGTCGAAACCGAGATGAACTCCACTCCAGAAGGATCTCCCATTTTGTAGCTCCCGACCTCACGTAGTTGGCAAACTCCATGAAGTCAGAAGCTAGGGGGAAATTGTGTGAGGATTCTCCCAAAGTACTGGGATTATATTAATCTCGGTGTTAGTGTCGGCTAATCACGCCTTGACCTCGGCAAACGTTACCAATGTGCTATCCGAGACCGAGACCGTTTCAGGTCTCAGACGCCCCTGACCTCGTCATCGAATCCTCACTTCGGTCAACCGACCTCAGCATAAAGTCTTCACCCCGACCACTCAGCTCGGCACCAGAGCCAGACTGCTAGCCGAGATGGACGTTGACGGCTGTACTTTCATGGATATTCAGCTGAGTCTGACAAAGCCATCTTGGCCGCCCCTCACCCCTGACAGAGCGGCATCCAGCGGCTACGTCCCATCAGGGTATGGCTCCAGGCCAGGCCCGATGGGACTAGGCCCAAAAGTCAAACAAGGTAAGGCCCGATTAGACCAGCATTTAATCCATAATGGGCTGATCGGACTGCCATTTAATATATAGTGGGCTGACGTGACAGCCCCCATGGGAGTGCTAAGACATCATCATGAGTCCCACCATGCAACACTAGCTTCCTCCTCTATAAATAGAGGAATAATCTCCATCTCAGGTACGCACAATCACAACCTGAGAGCTGTTACTCTGTCTCTCTTCTCCCTCATCCCCATCCTACTGCTTAGTTCCCATATTGACTTAGGCATCAGAGAGCCTTGTGCTTCCCACAGCCAGGGTCCTCTGACCTTTTCATCTGCTCTCCTTTCAGGTTTCCAGGCCACTTTCCATCTTCAAAGGAGCATCGAGCTCGCCATAATCCTCATTACAAAGTCCATAATATTTAGGCTCTTACAACTAGCATTTGTTCATGAATGAATTTTGATATCTACTAAAACCTAGAGCATACATGAGATTACCTACTACTTGAGGATAGGAAACATCTACTTCTCTAGGAAAATCACCTTTTGATCATTTGGATTCCTTTTCAACCGGAGTGAATGCAAGTTTTTTGTTTCCCATTCTTAAATTGTTTATGGACTATGACAAGATCTCTTTATTGGCTTATGCATCATTTTCTAGATTTCTTGTCTCTAGTGATTTAAATTTCCAAATTAAAGGATGCTTCAATGTATTTCATTACAGATTTAGACTTTAAAGAAGAAAATTTTTCTCCTTATCATATCTAAGTCACTACCAACATAGAGATATAGAAATTACTCTCACATTTCATAACATGTAGACAATGATTTAACTTTCTGCCACATATCCGAAATCAAGGATTAAGAGGCAAGAAGTTTGTTTATACCTATAGTAGTATTTTTGCAACTTATACACTTCATTTTTTTCCCTTCAATTGTAAATTCTTTATCTTGTTTCATTTACATGGTTTCTTTTCATTTACCATTTAGGAACACTGTTTTAACATCTATTTGGTACTAAAATATTGAGGAATTTACGGGAAAAAACCCGTCAGATGACGGGTGCACAAAAAGGGACCCAATAGATTCTTACAAACAAAAAAGACTCTCCCATCACTTTTGCCGTTCGTTTTTTCTTTTAGCTTGAATGTCGATGTCGCCACTCATTACAGTATTATTCTCAATTTTGCATTGATATCGACGCTTGACACAGGTTTGTGACTCAGGTGACACTCGTGTCTTCTTCTTCTTCTCCCTCCTCTTTCTCCATCTCCCCTTTCCATTTCTTGCCCAATCCACCATCGGCAACACCTCAATTAATCTAGCTACTTACTACCCACTTTCCTCCAACCACCTCAACTAATCCCTCTCTCTAATACCTTCTCATCTCCCCTCGCCCAACTAGGGTTTCTCTATTCCTCTCTCTCTTCTTGTCATCTCCGCTTTTGAATACTTCTTCTCCACTCTCCTTTTTACAACGAGAGATCAATGATCTAATCTAAGGAAAAGGAAAAGAAATGAAATGGGGAGAAAGAAGATCGGAGAGTTCAATTTGAAGTAGCGCTTGAAGGAGCATATGAAGCGAAGTGCAAGTATTAGATTGGAGAAAAAGAAGAAAGAAGAAGAGGATGGTGGAGGTGTTGAGGATGGTGAGTTGGGTAAGAAATGGAGTTAGGGAAATGGATAAAGAGGAGAGAGAAGAGGAAGAATAAGACACAAGCATCGACTGAGGCACAAACCCGTGTTGAACGCCGATATTGACGCTTAACAAAGAGTAATTCTAACTAAGCATCAAACCTCTGTCGACTAAGATAAATAGCTACAAGCAAAAACAAACAGCAAAAGTGATGGGATGGCCTTTTCTATCTGTGAGAGTTTATTGAATCCTTTTTTGTGCACCGGCCATTTTATGGGTTTTTTCCCGAAAATTCTTCTAAAATACTTGATGAAGAATGAATTTCTCTCTTCGTCCTTTTCATTAGATGAGAGAGTGTTTGTTGTATTACTTTATAATAACAAAATTATGTTACACGGCATGTAGACGGTGACGATATATTACATTAGTTGGCAAATGCCTGTATAACAGGAAATATGATCATGATAACATGATTGAGAGATTATAAGAGCCTGTCGAGATAACATGATTGGCAGTTTCTCAGTCCCAGTTGGGCCATCACACGATTTCTTAGTTGGCCCGTGACCATTAGGTTCAACTTTAATCAAAATGAGCAACTTTTTCTAAAACTATTCTCATTGCTTTAAATTTAGCTATTAGGAAATATGTACAATATAATTTATATAACCACTAGTCTATTCTTAAACTTATCAATTGAACCATTTGGTCTAAGTTTCCTTTTCAATTCACATTTACAACCTACGGTTTTTTCTAGGGTAAATTAGCCAAAAGTCCCTGCGCACAGTCTTCTAAGGCATCAAGGACAACAATTTTTTCTCTAATGTCTCTAGTCCAGACAGCTGGAGATACTTTGGTGAAAGGTCCCTAATATGCCACGTCATATATTTTCATGACTAATTTGCCCCTTTCAACCCTCATTCGAACTCCTGCCTTCTTCTTCTCTCTCATTTTCCATTTTCCATTCCTTTCCATGGTTTGGAGTATCGTTGCAGAGCACTTTTCGTCGCCACCATGCCATGACTTCCGATTCTCTCTATTTCATTTCTTCAAAGATGGAATCGGTTTTGAAATCTCTCTCTATCCAAATCTCTCTCTGTACAACTGATTTAAAAGATAGTAGTTTGCTTTTTTTCTTGTTTTCCCTTTCTCTTTTCTCGATTGGATCATAGTCATCAAGTGTTACTGTAACAGTTAAAAGCAAGAGTGAAAATTCTTATTTTATAGTAGCAATACTTCCATTCATTTGTAGCACTATCAATTTTGGATCATTCACTTGACTGTCTTGAATCAAAATAATCTCTCCATTTCAACCATGACCTTCCTGTTGCCATCGATCCATCACATGGCCCCGGACAAAGATAAATTTATAAAACTCTGATAAAGATAAATTTGCAAAACTCAGATAATTTATCTGAGTTTTCAAAAAAAACTCAGATAAATTATCTGAGTTTTGGCAAATTTATCTAAGTTTTTGGCAAAACTGAGACAAATTTATCTGAATTTCTGATAAAACTCAGACAAATTTATTTGAGTTTGTGTCCAACTTGTGAGGTATTTTTCTATGATATAACGGTGGAATCTTGACTTGGTCTCTTCATGAAAGTTGTAGCCCTAGATGTGTAGATGATTTAGGATTTTAAATCACCTGATTTGGACTTCGGAAACTCAAGTTATGGCTTATTGAAGTTTACTGGTAAAAACAGAAATTTTGGATCGGTTTTTTCGGCCTTATTTTGAAGCAACGCTTGGAGGCCCAAAAGAACTTGAATTTTTGCGAACCAGACCTTTCTGAAAAGCTTAAGACGTCCTCTAAAAACTTCATGAAGACCACTTTGTCATTCTGAAATTCTAATGCCATCCAAACCTCAATGGAATGAGAGAAGTTCATTTGACAAATTTATCTGAGTTTCTGGCAAAACTGAGACAAATTTATCTGAATTTCTGATAAAACTCAGACAAATTTATCTGAGTTTGTGTCCAACTTATGAGGTATTTTTCTATGATATAACGGTGGAATCTTGACTTGGTCTCTTCATGAAAGTTGTAGCCCTAGATGTGTAGATGATTCTAGGGTTTTGAATCACCCGATTTGGACTTCGGAAGCTCAAGTTATGGCTCATTGAAGTTTACTGGTAAAAACAAGAATTTTGGATCGGTTTTTCCGGCCTTATTTTGAAGCAATGCTTGGAGGCCCAAACGAACTTGAATTTTTGCGAACTAGACCTTTCTGAAAAGCTTAAGACGTCCTCTAAAAACTTCATAAAGACCACTTTGTCGTTCTGAAACTCTAAAGAGAAGTTCATTTGATAAATTTATCTGAGTTTCTGGCAAAACTGAGACAAATTTATCTGAATTTCTGATAAAACTCAGACAAATTTATCTGAGTTTGTGTCCAACTTGTGAGGTATTTTTCTATGATATAACGGTGGAATCTTGACTTGGTCTCTTCATGAAAGTTGTAGCCCTAGATGTGTAGATGATTCTAGGGTTTTGAATCACCCGATTTGGACTTCGAAAGCTCAAGTTATGGCTCATTGAAGCTTACTGGTAAAAATAGGAATTTTGGATCGGTTTTTCCGGCCTTATTTTGAAGCAACGCTTGGAGGCCCAAACGAACTTGAATTTTTGCGAACCAGACCTTTCTGAAAAGCTTAAGACGTCCTCTAAAAACTTCATGAAGACCACTTTGTCGTTCTGAAACTCTAACGCCATCCAAACCTCAATGGAATGAGAGAAGTTCATTTGAATTATTGCTAAGCTTTGCCAAAACTCAGATAAATTGTCTGATTCTGCTTTTGCTGACGTGTACAAGGGTGTTTTTATCTTTTTCAATGAGTTACTTTTACAAAAGGACTGCCGTCAGTACGATAAAATGTTGTGGACCGTTTGCAATAAAAATCACAGTTGAGGGACCTCCGCCCAAATGCCCCTTTTTTCTATCCTCGGACATAGTGAGTTCCTTAACATCATTATATTCAATAGGAGTTAGTTCATAAGATGAATGGTCTCTAGTTCTCCTTTGTCCACTAAGCATCAAATCGACAATGTCTCCTCAATTAAAAATAGTGTTGATGAACTCGTTCACTGTCTGTAGGTAGTTGATATGTCTCATGCACGTATTATTTTTAGGGCTTATTTGTTTGGATGTATTTCTTATAAGAATTACAATTGTTGGGATTCTCCAATACTAGTGTCAGATCATGTCTTTAAAACGTTTGAACTTCTTCATCTGAATGCTAGAAATCTGAAAACCAAAATATCAGTTTGGCCTTCTTCCTAAATGCAAGGTTGTACATGTGCATTTTGGAAACCACTTGGGGATAGCATTTAAAGAATGCACAATTCTTCCTAGACAAGAATTCTAATTCCTCTGACCAAATTTAGAGGCATTTCTGATGAGAATTATGGGTGTTAGGGATTTATGACAATTTTATCAAATCATGTCGTGCCACTTCCAAGGTAATGCTAGAGCTTTAAAAAAAATATTGGTCTTTATTTGCGAACCCCATAGGTCGACCTATATGCCATCAATTGTGATATGGAAGGATATTATGAACTACACATTTCAAATGCTACTTATAGTTGTTAGATTTCCGAAAATCGACCTACAAGAAAAGTCAGTTTTAGCCTTTTGAATTCTCAATATTTAAACTTTTTAAATGTTGGATTATATTTGAGTATAAAGAATTTCACTTGAAGGATGACACTTGGATAATTTCAAATTCTCCCATTCAAGAATTCTTAAAATTCTTGAAAGCAGGCACTTCATTAAGCATATTTACTTTCTATAGGGCCCTTAATGGTAAAGTTTTTAATCGTCAAATTTATCAGAATAACCTACAAGGTGCACCATTTGCCTATTAAGGCGAAATGTCGCAGTCTAATAGTGCTAGATGAAATATAACTTGGATAAAATTGAAACCTTCAGCAGATATGTTTGGAGAAGAATTGACATGAGGTCACTGATCTCCGTGTATGATCGATATAAACGAAGACTGGTGGAGAGATGATTGGTAGTGGTTTAACCCTCTTCGATGGAATGTATTTATGATAAGCATCATTAAATTAACAATTAGGTATTCAATCATAGTTACTGATATGGAACTCTGCCAAATACAAACCTTGAGAGATTTAGTCTATCTACCTACAATAATCAAGCATGACTAAAGGAACATTTGTTCACAATATTACCCATGCAAAAATTGTAGTTTTCAGTAGATACAAATTAATCCAACTTTTAGTGTAAAATCTTTTAGCAAAAATCTACTATTTTGAGGATTTTTTTAGTGTGAGGGGAGGGGTGAGACTAGTAATTTTTCCATAGAAAATTATAGATGCCCTCTCTTCTCTCTATGATTGCAAATGTTGAGGAGCAGGGCAAATGTTGAGGAGCAGGCTCCACCTAAGGGAGAATATTGAAAATTATTTATGCTGTCTCTACTAATGTCTCAAGGTTTTGATAGAAATGGTTAGCACAAGAAATTTAAAATAGTATCGAGCCAACCAGTGGCAAGTTCGAGTCCCAAGAGGAACGACTTGGTATAAAAAAAAATACCTACATCCAAAAGTACGCCGACCAGAGCTCCACCCAAGAAGAATATTGAAAAGTATTTATGTTGCCTCTACTAATGCCTCGAGGTTTTGGTATGAATGGTATTGGCAAACCCACCACCACCACCCCTCAAAAAAAAAAAAAGGGGGATTTCACCACACCTAAAGATGTCATGGAAAATGAACACCATGGCCTCTCCAGGCCGTTGAATCCATGACTGGGAACGTAAGGTGGACATATCTAGACTATTAAGTGCCTATTTTTTAAATGTAATTGAATGCATAAGATTGTATTTACTTTAGTAGTTAAAAATGAAGAACCAAAAGGTGAATATCCAAAATGACCATCAAATAACCTCCCCTTTAGGGGTCATTTGTCGACACCCATTTAAATATGTAAATGGTGAATATGCGTAATATTTACGCATCAGTAATGTTTGTCTACAATTATTTACGCATCTTGTGTGTAAATCAGATGTGTAAATGGTGTGAAAATGAACCCATTTTCACACCAATATTTGAACACCTTGTTAAGGTGGGAAAAGAGAATACCAAAGCACATGTGATTTCAAAGAATACCCATTAGAGGTGGACGGTTTGGTTTTGGGGCAGTTTCCATCAAAGATGTTTTGGGTTCGAAACCCCCCTCTAACGCATTTAGTAAAATAATAATAAAAGAGGCATTTCCATCAAAGAGATTTTGGGTTCAAAACCCCCCTCCAACGCATTTACAAAATAATAATAAAAGATGCATCAAGACTGATGAAACCTATGAATGAAAACCCTCACTGCATCTCATCCCCTTTTATGAAGATAACCTCTCTATTTATATCTCTTGCCTTGCTTAAAAAAGAAAAAAGAAAGAAAGAAAAAAAAAACTTTATAAAATCTATTTACTTTGTAGGTCTATTCTTTTAGAATTTGATTCTCTATCTTCTCTTCTCCTATTAGAGTTTCTTATAATATCTCAATGACTTTTCTAAAATTAACTATTATTATATTACTTTAAAAATATTTAAATATGTATAAATGAATGTAAGAGAAAAGGAAGAATGTATTTTATATAGCATTATGGCATCATTCAAAAATAATGTATGAAAGTAATTTTATCTAACCATAATAAATTTGTGATACTTTTAATATAATTGGACTTAGCAATAAAATACTCATTTTAGGAACTTTCTATAATTGGTTAATATTAACATAAAACCGATGAGATGCATGGGTTAAGTTTTATGCAAATCAAATAATGAATTAAGATAATATTAAACTAAATATTAATTAATAAATAATTTAATAATAATCCTATTTTTCTTAACCATCCGACTATATACTCTTATTTCCTTAAACAAACATGTTGGAATGCATTTTTTTTAAAGGTGATCATTGATAGAAATATCTATTTTTGAAAAGTATATTTCATGTCGAAAAATATGTTCTTTTTTAAGGATCTAAAATGCAAATGAAAACTTTGATATAAATCAGACCTTTTTTGTCTTCTTTTCTTATCATTATAGTAGAATATAATTTAATGATTAATAAGTATCATTTACAAAATCGTTACATATACACATATCATTGAAACAAACATAGAAAAATGAATCACATGTGTAAATGATGCGAAAATAGTGTTATTAGACAAACGTTGTAAAAGGAAACACATGTGTAAACTTTATATACTTAAAATTTGAATATTCATCTTTTATATGTATAAATTGTATTTACATATCCCACGTGTAAAAGACAAACGATCTATGAAAATTGAATAATGGGAAGATGACAAATGAATACCCAACCATCACTAATAATTCAATACCCTAAGAAAGTAAGGTCCCATGCATCCTTCACCCCTTACCTCTTTAAATATCTTTAGGTGGAGCTCATTTCACCGTGAATTCATACGTATGTATTTTATGCCAACAAATAGGTCCTAAGTGAAGCTTTCCTCTTACTTGATCAAGTCAGCTTATTGCAACATACACAACGCTCCCATTTTCATAATTTTGATCCTACCTTGATTCTGTTTCATTTTCTTTGTTCGACAAGTATATAGTTCATTTGTACAAAATAATGAAATTGCATCTAGTAGTTTTGTAGTAAAAGTGTGACTTATTAACTAGCATGACCCATCATTTTAGTGATCAAAGCCTTATCCCATTTCTTTACTGGTAAAGCCTTATTTCATTTATCTTGGGTCATTCGACTATAATTCTATTTAAGCACGATCCCTTTGGGACACATTCCAAATTTAGGTTTAGTTTTCAAGGTAGAACTGATATCTTAGTGTGGTAAATTTTCTTCATTGACTGCCTATGTAGCCCCATCACTCCTCTTACCAGGGCTTGAGAGTTGAGACCCAACACATGGCTAAGTATATACCAGCACAAAAACTCGTGCTAATCATAGGTATGCATAAAGAGATAAGATTCTATGTATGTTTAGAAAGGAGAAAGATGAGAGTCCATGAGTAAGGAAAATATATTAGTGGAAAGTGGAGGGAGAGTATGTTAGCAGTTGTAGAAACTGAAAATAACTTGTTAGTAGTTGTAGAATCTGAAAATAACTTCTGGTCAAAATTAAAAAGTACAGTCAAAATTAGATCCAAGACCTTCCAGCTTAATATATTATAATAGAATGAAATATAAATAGATAACGTACAACAAATGGTCACTCCATATATTCTATGGTAAGTTAGACTCACTCCATGTATTCTATGGTAAGTCAGACTCATTTTGATAAGACTTTCTATTGGGTTTTCAGGAAAGGAAGTGGAAAAGCTTGCCACATACACAAGAATGCTCCTGATTTCTGCCAAGTTAAAATCATATGTGAAGGAAAAGAAGTGATGGCTGAGATCACTTCATCTGTTTCTTCCACTCCTGATATCAGTTGTTGTTGCAGAGCCAAAAGCCGTTTGCAAGATGAAGTGAAAGTAAAACCAAATTATTGTATTTGCTTTTCCAAGTGCATATGACAATAGCAACTACTTTGATATGTATTCTCAATTATCAAATACATCCATTAAATTTGAATAATATCATTTCAAAATAGATGGTCAAGATAGTTAGAAGAAAGAATGAGCTTAATCACTGGTCTTGGTTGTTCATTCAATGGACCGGCCCATACTGGCATGATTGACTGGCTGTTGGTTTTTAGTATGGATTCTCTAAGGGTGATTAAGAGATTTGTTGATCTCATTTTTATAAATTTGTGAGGTGGGCCACCTTTGAAATCCAAACCTCTCAAAATTATTGTCCCATCTTGATCTATCATCTAAAAAAAATTTACTATTGGTATTTTTTTCTTCTGATTTAGCTAAGGAAAAGTTTAGCTATGCAGGTGGATGGGCCGCTAAGGAGAAGGGGTAGATGTAGACACCTCATTTAGCCCTCAGCGTCTTCATAAACAAATTCAGAGGATTTTATTTCTCATGTACTCCTTTTAGAGATTGAAAGTAATCAGCTGCACGAGGGTCGTGTGGCTATTATAATATATTAAAGTCGAACATTCGTGATTCAATTTTAACTTTCTTTTATAAAGACTAGGTAAAAATCTAAAATTGATAAACTACGAGGTTTGAACTCAAGATCTTTTTTTTTCTTTTAAACTACACAACACTTTCACATAAGATTTTATTAAAACAATGTCAAAAGATGGAGTGGGGATCCTAGCCACATGGGATCTTATGAGTGCGAGGAAAGATGAATTCACACTTGGACCTTCCAATGAGAACTGATGTGTCTTTGCCACTCGGGTAAAATTAGCCTTTGTTGTAGTTTGGTATTTCCTCTAATAGAATTTGGGGACATCTACCGAAAAAATCCCCTTGCATGAGTTGGCAACTGCATGTTTGGCAATTTTCATCATTATTGCCAAAAAAAGTCACTTACAATCTAAATAGAGCATTCTAAATCATATACATTAGCAAAAATAGTTCTATCAAAGAATCTAAATCACACAAACTTATACAAGATATAGAGTCCTCCATGTTTTAACACTATCTTCTCTACTCAAACAATGACTCAAAACAATTGACTAACACAGAAGATTTTGGCCTTCTCTCATACAATTCTCGATGCATGTTGTAAAGGTGGACAACTAATCTGCACCTGTAGTACATCATGTCCTGTTGAGTGAAAGCAATCTTTCGATTAAGGACGGCATCCTCTACAAATCCCATTACAAAAAATCCACAAATGTTTGAATTATCTTGTATTGGCGTGTCTTCAACTTGGTGTCTTGTCCAGCTTTTAGGGTCCTCCCATCCAAACTCAGCGAAGTAGTCGTTCAACCAAATAATCTATATGAAAAACAAGATATAGTTAGAGAAATCTTAAGGAGATACAAATATTTAAGTAATTTAGTTTTTAATACTCACAAATTCTTCTGCTTTTGGCCAATGCCTTTCATCCATTGGCATGGAGTTGAAGAACTCCCATTTTCCTTCTTTTGGATATCCAATTATGACCATGAAATGCGTAAGGTAGATTATAGGTATGACAATAACTTCAAGTTTCCTCGTTACATCTACCCTCCATCCATATTTACCAAAAATGTGGAGATAGGACTCTTTACTCTGCTTTAACCACATATCCTTCAAGATTTATTTAAAGAGTTAATATTACATGTGCAGACTATAAACAAGTGATGTTGAATGATGCTTGCTACTGTCAATTTGTTTGTGAACTTACCGAAGCATTAATGGCATTGATAAAATACGCATTCGGTGCCTTTGCCTTGAGATACACATCGAACCAGTTTTACAGTATACCCGTGTCCATCCAATCTCGTGATAGAATTTTCTTTAGCTTTTTTTTTTTTGGGTGGGGGGGGGTTGCAATAACTAGAGAGCTCATCCATCCTGAAAACAAATGCCCCATCAAAATCATGCAACTTAAACGAACCGTAAGAAAGAAGTCATGGTTGCTTACTTTTTATAATAATCATCTCAGAATTGGTAAAGCGTTGTAGTCTCCTCATCCGTCAACTTGTATTTAGAATTTGGGGCCACTTGAAGGTCGTACTAAGGGTTACAATAACTAAAGAGCTCATCCATCCTAAAAACAAATGCCCTATCAAAATCATGCAAGTTAAACGAACCATAAGAAAGAAGTCATCGTTGCTTACTTTTTATAATAATCATCTCAGAATTGGTTAAGCATTGTAGTCTCCTCATCCATCAACTTGTATTTAGAATTTGGGGCCAGTTGAAGGTCATACTAAATCCATCAAACTTAGCTGGTCTTTTTTTTTAGGTAGCATTCTTCACAGGAATTACGATCGAGGGCACCTTCTCAGTGGAAAGACCGGCAAAAAATGACATTTTTTCCGGATTTTGGGTGGAATGCTATCATAAACCCTATGAACCGAAGTTGATATTGATAATCTTGGACTCCTTCTGGTGTAGAAGGCAGAAGACAAATGCATGAGACTAGACTCTTTAGAGGATACAGGTGATGAATGCTCCTTTGAGCCAGTTATAGTCTGAGTTTGTTCCACTTTTTTCTTTAATATTGCCTTCATCTTTGGACTCAAAGTCTTCTTCGCCGATGTTTTCTTTTTGGAGGTTTCTCCATAACCAAATCCTATAAATTGGTATTTATCAGTATCAATAAAGTGTCCAACCTTACTCCAAACTACACACAATACTGTCTTAGGATTCATTTTATCGGCTATCCTTTTGTTCCCCTCCAGGAATGTCTTAAGGTCTTCTAGTAGGAATAGAACATTCAAAATAAAACTGGAGTGAGTAACAGAATTTATAATGAAATTCAATCATGGAAAAATCCAACTAACTGGCTTTTGAAGGATGAATATTTCATCATCTCCTTTGGTGGCTTGTGTGGGAGTCAGCGGTTCATCAACAACTTTCTCTTTAAGGGGAGGAGCAATCTGTAACCGCGTCACCGAAGCATACCACATCATATAACTATCCTCGTGCGTTGGTGAAGCATCAAATTTCCCTCTTAAAATTGTCTTCTCCCTTGTTTCCCAAATTGCAATGACGTCTTTCATGGCTATCGAATAATCATCTAAAGACTTCTTCAATTTATCAGCTTTATTGAAAGGCATCTAAAAAGGGACGGGGACCATCTGCCTTAAACCAAATTGCTTCATTACTGTCACACCCCGAAACCGGGCCCTGCAGTGATCCGATCCCGGAGTGCGAAATTTTGGAATGAATTTGAAACTTTTGTTATATTTCCCAAGATCCGCATGAATGAGGTGTTAGTTTTATGGACTCAATCCAGTAGATGATATAATAAATTGATTAATTTCTTTATTTATCAGTATATTCATGCTTTCCTTTCATGAGATGAATGGTGATTTATTATATACTTGCACATAACCAATACGAATGACATGATGGTTCATGAGATGAACCGGGGTCCACAAGTATATTAGATGTAATACATGTGTATGGATGAGATCCACATACGGGAGACATGTATGACAAATCTTATACTTAAATATTATCACAACCAGTGATGAGACTGGACATCTCATACTGATAAGGTTGCAGTACTTTGATCACTATGAGATAGTGTGATTTGTCTCGATCAACAGAATGGAAGATTCTAGATCATAGTGCTGGTACATTAGATGTATTGAAGGACCATGAGAAGCACCTTATAAACACTGTCTTTATTTTAAGGTCTGCTCTCATAATTCCCTAGCAATAGGCTCTCAATCCTGAGACATTAATGAACTCAAGTTTCTATCTATTCATTTGCTTTGAGTCACCAATGAGTGAGGCCAACTGTAGGTCAACACCTCGGTGATTTGGGTACATGGTAGTAGAGCTGTGGGAACATTCAATAGTCAAGAAGGAATCTATCTCTAATATCCCCTTCTGCCAATTAATGGATTTATCATTGGTAAGTGCGCACCCATTCCGATTAAGAGTTAATTGGAAAGGTACCTATTGATCATTATAATTAATTGGGGCTCAAGGATAATAAGATATGGATCTAGTTTGGAAGACAGGTCCAATTGATCCATGGATATTGATAGAGGGGTCTACTTGTGGTAATGTGGAAGTTTAGGGTCTTCTATGTAATATTCCTAAGACTGGAGTTCAATTGCATTTATATAGTGGAGTTATTTGCAATTAACCGTGGGCCCGGATTACACATGAGATGTGGGGTCGCGTGTCCCAGTTGGAGCCAGCTTTCTAAGGAATCCCTAGTGGTCCCCACGCTAGCCCAATTATTAGAAAGTATCTAATTCTAGTTGAACTCTAAAAGGAAAGTTACTATTTCTATTTGAAGTGAGACTTCTAATAGTGATAATAGTAGACTTACTAATTTTAGTAGAAGTGAGACTTCTATTTTAATTAGAAAGGAATTGGAAAATTACTAATCATATTTGAAGTGAGACTTCTAAATGTGATATGGTAAGTTACTAGTTAATGGAAGTAAGACTTCTATTGTAATTAGTAAAGAAGAGACAACTTGCAAAAGCTATAAATAAGAAGAGAGGAGGCCTTGGATGTCCATGCATAGCTCCATACATTGGGATTCACGCCCAAGTCCCCCTAGTGCAAGTGTTGCACAAGTTATTCCTCTCTTCCCTCTTCTAGTTCTCTTTCTAGTTCCTCCTTAGAGTTCCTAGTAGTTTTCTCTTGGAGATCCCACCATCTTCTTGAGAAAAAGGAGAATCTGATACGGGTCATAGCGTGGAAGATCAAGAGGTCTTGGAGATCCCTATTTGATTAGTGAAAGCGTTTCATCATCAAAGAAAGACGCAACTTCTCCATTAGAGCACAACCGAGCTCCAAAGGTATAATCCACTTCCTTGCATGTTGTAGATTATTATGGATGCTTGTTAGTTGCTGTTTCTATCTTCTAGATAGATTGTTATACTGATCATGATGGCTGAGATTGAGGACATGGATCTTGGATTGGGTTTTATAGCCTTATGGATAGTTGATCCCTGCGTCAAGTGGGTCAAAAGTTTTGAAACCTATCCTGGAGGCCCACCACATATCCAACAATTGGTATCAGAGCCTTACCTCATCTCTTATCATGTTAGATCAGTAAGCTTGATCTAATCTTTACATGAGATGCGAAGAGGATAGATCAAGGGCTATGTACGGATCAGTTTTGATGGTTTTGCTTGGATAATTAGTAAGTCCATGTTTGGATAGTCACAAAAGGGTCTAACAATGATGGAATGATGGTAGGAAGCCATTGGAAGTCTTCAGAAGAGTCCTGGAGATGGTTGGACACGAAATAGAAAAACCCAACTTGCAGATTTCCGTCAGGCAGGTCGACCGAGCCCTCTGGTCGGTCGACCGAAGACACTGAGGCCGGTCGACCGAACCCTCTAGTAGGTCGACCGAACAGACTGACATATGAGATCTCAGTTTTTGTTTTTGTTTTGGGGGCGCTGCCCCCTGGGCCCCCGCGAGCTGACCGGGCAGCTCGACCCCCGCCGGGGGACACCCCCGGACCCCCTCTGCGTAGGGGGGCATGAATCATAGTAGTGGCAATATTTGGCATCCTGTCTTTCCATTATTGTTTGGTAACCCGGCTTTGTGAGTAGCTTTGCTAGTATGAGATACTAACATGCAGGTTATCATGTTCTCTCCATATGGCCCACAAGTATTGTACTTTCTTTTATAGTTGAATGTTTGTTTTTGGCAAGTTGTAAAGGGCATCATGGTTTCCTTGTTTTCCCGGTTTAGGGCAAGGCATGGTGAAATTCCCTATGAGCCTTTTATTTCCATTAATAGATTATCATGTAAGTCTCATCGTAGAGACATAGGAATTTATGTAATTTTCTAAATTTGTAAATTCTGGCGATGTCCGAGTCTAAGAAGGAAAGTGAAGTTGGACTCCTAATCAAAAGAGTTTGAAGATTGCCAAAGGTGTTTTGGAGTTTCCCAAAGAGTTTGAGGAATTCCAAAATTTTGAAAAGTCTAGAAGTCCAAGAAGTCTATTCCGCATGGGCCATGTGGAGGAGAGGACTAGTTTCTAATTTTAGCGTTTTCTATTTATAGTTGAATGCTTTATTTAGAATGTTTCCAAATCTGATCCAAACATAGCAAGTTACTAAAATTGGTCAAATCAAATTATTTTTGGAAAGAGTTCTAATGAGTGTTGATGACTCATGAGATGGACACATTGGTAACACTAATTTAAGAAACTGGATTTTCCTTAAAATAACTTGACTTAGAACCAATCTTGGATCATATCATGAGATGATTTGATGATTCATATATTTATATATGTGGGCCCTAATACCTTAAAAGGAAATCCTCAATTCTAAAATATTAAGTGGGAGCGGGGCATTTAAATTGATAAATCCCCATGGTTTTCCACCATAGGTCCATTGTAAGGAAAGTATTAGCCTCGCGCCACCAAGAGTGTGACCGTTCCTTCGGAGGGCTTTTACTTGTCTGGTTACTAGATATGGATCTCCTATGGATAGTGTTGGTGAGACGGGGTGGGGGCTTACTCCCCTAGGAGGAGCTGCTCACAACGGTTGTCATGCAATGCTAGTTGGTGGGTCACACTTAACTAAAATAATGATGTAGTATCCCCTAGGATTTGCCTCATGTATTTTAGAAACCAAAGCAAATCGGGAGTCATACATTATATGGTATGAGATACCTAGATGATAATGAATGATGGGGATCATGGAAAGTTAGTCTTAATTCTAATTTTGATGAACTTTGATCCGCACCAATCCAAGGACATTCGCACTCCCCTAGGAGGCATGCCTTAAGGGATTGGGATTCCGATGTATTCTAAATTCAGTGCTTATGAGGATTCCCATATGAATTTGGTAGAATACTAAACCCTAATGTCATTTATATTCTTTCATTGAATGTATGGTTATGTGCTTTTATTTATACAGCATGAATTCGAATACTTTCAATCCACTCGCGACCATCCTCAACCAGAACAAGTTGATGGGATCCAACTATGTAGACTGGAAAAGGAACCTGGATATTATCTTGACATCTTCAAGTTGCAAATATGTCCTTCTAATACCCCCCCTTCCTGAGCCTGAGCCTGATGCACCACAGATTGTGAAAAACTTTTACACCAAGTGGACCAAAAACAATGAGATTGCCAGATGTTTTATTCAGGCATCCATGTCTACTGTTTTGCAAGAACAACATCAATCCTATAAGTCAGCATACGATATTATATCGAACTTAAAGGAGATGTTTGCAGACCAGGTCAGGCCTGCTAGGCAGGCTGCTGTAAAAGTGCTGATGGAGACAAAGATGGCTGAGGGAACCCCAGTACAAAAACATTTGTTACAAATGAAGTTGGCATTGAATGAGTTAGATGTACTGGGGACTACGTTTGATACAGAAACGCATATCCACATGATCATTCAATCACTACCAGACTCATTCAAACATTTTGAGATCAATTATAGTAAATTGGAAATGACCATAGCTGAGCTGTCTCGGCAGCTGGTAGTGTTTGAGGAAATCATGAAGAAAAGACCAACTGCCCTCATGACAGAAAAGTCATTTGCTAAGTCTAAACCGAAAGGCAAAGACCGGGATAGCAAGAAGAAATCAGTCATCAAAGGTCCTAAGCTGGAGTATGGTTCCACTGGTGGTGTGGCCAAGGTCAAGGATAAGAGAGCAAAAGGAAAGTGTTTCCACTGTGGTATGACAGGACATTGGAGGCGGAATTGTCCAAGATTTCTGTCAAAGGAAAAGACCTCAGGTATGATTGAAGTCATTTGTTTCTGAAGTTAGTTTTACAACTAGTACTTCAGAATCTTGGTTTGTAGACTTCGGTGCAACTAATTACATCAGTAATATGTTGTGGGAGTTACAGGTAATCAGGAGGATTAATGACGGGGAAATCAGTGTTAACCTGGGATCGGAAGCCAAGGCAGAAACAGTGTCAATAGGAGTAGTAACTTAGTTATTTTCAGATATTAAGTTGATTTTGTCAGATACATTACATGTACCATTTTAAGACGGGATTTTAATTTCTAGTATGATGAATAAGAGTTATTCAGTTACTTTTGGTAATTAAATCGTCTTAAAGAGGAGCGGTACTCTTATATTTTCTGACAAGGTAATCAATGGCTTTTATTTGTTAACTCCCACAATGTATGAGATACATGACACTGATGTTAATAATAGACCATCATTAAAGAGGTAGTCACCTTCATCTAATCCAACAAACTTTGGCACCTAAGAGGCTAGGTCATATAAACCTAAACAGGATTGACAGGCTAGTGAAAGATGGTATCTTGCCTTCATTGGTGGTAGAATCAATGCCTGTCTGCAAATCCTGTCTGGAAGGCAAAATGACCAATAAACCCTTAGTCAACTAAGGGCAGTAGGGCCAAAGATTTATTGGAGTTAGTGTATACTGATGTGTATGGACCCATAATATTAGAGCGAGAGATTGATACGAGTATTTCATCACTTTCACCGATGATTACTCGAGATATGAATACATATACCTTATGCACCGCAAGTTCGAGATTTTTTGAATAGTTCAAAGAGTTTTTCGAGCGGAAGCGGAAGAGCAATTAGGTAAAAGTATAAATACTCTTCGATAAGATCGATAAGGCGAATATCTCTCCACTAAGTTTATGGGATACTTATCAGTAAATGGGATTTGATCCCAGTAGTCTGCTCCTGGTTTGCCTCAACAGAATGGAGTAGAAGAAAGAAGGAACAAGATTTTTTTTTTACATATGATCAAGTCTATGATTGAGTTTCTAGGATTACCTATATTTTGGGATATGGAAACTGAAATATATATACTAAACCACATTCCATCTAAGTCTATACTTGAGACTTCCACGGAGTTATGGACAGGGCGAAAGCCTAGTCTACAACGTTTTTCAGGGTTGTCCAGCACACGTGCTGAAGAATAAGACGGATTAGTTGGAATCGAAGTCGGAAGTATATATGTTTATATTCTATCCCAAAAGAAACTAAAATATTAGTTGCTCTATATTCTCAGAGAGCAGAAAGTGCTTGGCAGCACCAATGCGGTTTTCTGGAGGGAGATTATAAGATTAACTGGAAATCGTTAGAAATGGTTATCTTGGAAGAAATTCAAGAAAGAACAATTCCAAATCCAAGAATAACCAAACTTTGAGAAAATCCGCCCATATTTGACCAGGTAGTTACACCAGTGCCTTGTCGTAGTGGGAGTATTGTCAGGACCCTTGACAAGTTCTCGGTCTAGGGAAAGTCTTACAAGGCAATCCCGGTGTAACCGGAACAAGATCCCTATAACTATGATAAAGCAGTTAATGACATAGTTTTGGGACGTTGGTTAGATGCTATGAAAGCTGAGGTGGAGTCTTTGTACTCTAATCAGGTCTGGATACTTGTGGGCTTGCCTGCCAAGAGCAAACCTATTGGGTGCAAGTGAGTCTGCAAAAGAAAATGAGAGCCAGATGGAAGAGTTCCATCCGGATGCTCTTATCCATTGCGGTTCATCTCGGTGACGAGATTTGGCAAATGGATATCAAGACAGCGTCTCACGACGGGAATCTTGAAGAAAACATCTATATGATGTAACCAGATGGTTCTATAGCTAATAACCAAGTGCGAAGAGTTTGCAGGCTGCATAAGTCCATTTATGGATTCAAGCAAATATCCCGAAACAGGAACATCCGTATTGATTAAGGAAATCAAGTCACTTGATTTTTATCAGAATCCGGATAAGTCATGTGTAAATGAAAAGTCAAGAACGCAGGGTAGTTTTTCTGGTATTATATGTCGACGACATCCTTCTCCTATGGAGTGACATAGGGATATCGTCAACAGTAAAAGTTTTGGTTGGCTAAGACTTTTGATAATAAAGGACTTTGGAAAAGCCAGGTACATCCTAGGAATCAATTTCCATTGAGACCGAAAAAATAGGATGATAAGGCTTATCCCAATGATGTGTACAAAGATAAGGTTCTGGTACGGTAAGCTATGCTTTATACTAGACCGGATATCTGTCACGTAATAGGCCTAGTCAGCTAATACCAATCTAGCACAGGTCTTTATCATTGACTGCTGTAAGATGTGTTCTCGAATACTTGAGAAGAACTAGAGATCACATGTTGAGTTACAGCAGTGATGAGTTAATTCCAGTCGGTTACATAGATACTGACTTCTAGTCAGATCAGGATTCCAGGAAATCAACTTCTGGGTATGTGCTTATGTTGTAGCAGCTTGAGAAACAACTACGGAAACAGATTGGCTAAAAAGATTCCTTATGGAACTTGTGTGGTACTTTTGGCAGGACAGCCGCTCATAGTTTACTGTGATAACAGCAGGGCAGTCGCTAAGTCAAAATAACCCAAGAGCCAAAAAGTATGTACAGAGGAAGTTATACATGGTCAGATATATTGTGCAGAGAGGTGATGTACGATCACCAAGATAGCCTCTGCAGACAATCTAGTAGATCCATTTACTAAGCCTTTGACTACCAAAGTCTTTGAGCTATATGTAAAAGGGATGTGCATGAGATGCAACTCTAACTGGCATTGAGCCCAAGTGGGAGATTGTTAGTTTTATGGACTCAATCCAGTAGATGATATAATAAATTGATTAATTTCTTTATTTATCAGTATATTCATGCTTTCCTTTCATGAGATGAATGGTGATTTATTATATACTTGCACATAACCAATACGAATGACATGATGGTTCATGAGATGAACCGGGGTCCACAAGTATATTAGATGTAATACATGTGTATGGATGAGATCCACATACGGGAGACATGTATGACAAATCTTATACTTAAATATTATCACAACCAGTGATGAGACTGGACATCTCATACTGATAAGGTTGCAGTACTTTGATCACTATGAGATAGTGTGATTTGTCTCGATCAACAGAATGGAAGATTCTAGATCATAGTGCTGGTACATTAGATGTATTGAAGGACCATGAGAAGCACCTTATAAACACTGTCTTTATTTTAAGGTCTGCTCTCATAATTCCCTAGCAATAGGCTCTCAATCCTGAGACATTAATGAACTCAAGTTTCTATCTATTCATTTGCTTTGAGTCACCAATGAGTGAGGCCAACTGTAGGTCAACACCTCGGTGATTTGGGTACATGGTAGTAGAGCTGTGGGAACATTCAATAGTCAAGAAGGAATCTATCTCTAATATCCCCTTCTGCCAATTAATGGATTTATCATTGGTAAGTGCGCACCCATTCCGATTAAGAGTTAATTGGAAAGGTACCTATTGATCATTATAATTAATTGGGGCTCAAGGATAATAAGATATGGATCTAGTTTGGAAGACAGGTCCAATTGATCCATGGATATTGATAGAGGGGTCTACTTGTGGTAATGTGGAAGTTTAGGGTCTTCTATGTAATATTCCTAAGACTGGAGTTCAATTGCATTTATATAGTGGAGTTATTTGCAATTAACCGTGGGCCCGGATTACACATGAGATGTGGGGTCGCGTGTCCCAGTTGGAGCCAGCTTTCTAAGGAATCCCTAGTGGTCCCCACGCTAGCCCAATTATTAGAAAGTATCTAATTCTAGTTGAACTCTAAAAGGAAAGTTACTATTTCTATTTGAAGTGAGACTTCTAATAGTGATAATAGTAGAGTTACTAATTTTAGTAGAAGTGAGACTTCTATTTTAATTAGAAAGGAATTGGAAAATTACTAATCATATTTGAAGTGAGACTTCTAAATGTGATATGGTAAGTTACTAGTTAATGGAAGTAAGACTTCTATTGTAATTAGTAAAGAAAAGACAACTTGCAAAAGCTATAAATAAGAAGAGAGGAGGCCTTGGACGTCCATGCATAGCTCCATACATTGGGATTCACGCCCAAGTTCCCCTAGTGCAAGTGTTGCACAAGTTATTCCTCTCTTCCCTCTTCTAGTTCTCTTTCTAGTTCCTCCCTAGAGTTTCTAGTAGTTTTCTCTTGGAGATCCCACCATCTTCTTGAGAAAAGGAGAATCTGATACGGGTCATAGCGTGGAAGATCAAGAGGTCTTGGAGATCCCTATTTGATTAGTGAAAGCGTTTCATCATCAAAGAAAGACGCAACTTCTCCATTAGAGCACAACCGAGCTCCAAAGGTATAATCCACTTCCTTGCATGTTGTAGATTATTATGGATGCTTGTTAGTTGGTTGTTTCTATCTTCTAGATAGATTGTTATACTGATCATGATGGCTGAGATTGAGGACATGAATCTTGGATTGGGTTTTATAGCCTTATGGATAGTTGATCCCTGCGTCAAGTGGGTCAAAAGTTTTGAAACCTATCCTAGAGGCCCACCACATATCCAACATGAGGATGATAAAATTCCATCATGATCAGAATATATTTTCGTGGAAGCTTATTATGGCATTGCGACCCGGAGTCCGTGACCATCGGATTCCGTGTCGCACTCAACCAATATCGTAAAGCCATCACATAAGCAGACTGGCACAAATCATAATCCAAAGAACACTGGGCTGGTAGTAACAAGACTATTTATTTTCCCACATATTCAAATTACAAATAACAAATGTTTTAATTACAAACCCAAGAAAAGGCTAACGAAGCCATACAAATAAACCACTAAGTGACATACTACCCCAAGTGATATTACGAGCTCCGGTGCCAAACTTGACATCTATATGACATCAAAAGGGCAGCCTCTCACGTCAGACCGGCGGCTCCACCGCCTCCTCCGATCAAACACCTAAAAACAGAAAGAGAGGAACTGGCACCAAACAAACAGGGTCAGACACGACGGTCTGGCAAGCAAATAAACAAGTAATATGTAACAAAAGGACATTCATAAAACCTTATGGAATCATTGTAAAACCGATTAAAGAGTCTTAACAATAATAGCATTAAAGCATGATAAAATGATCGAAAGACCGAACATAAATATCAAAGCAAATAAATGGACAGATCTTGAGCATAAATATCTTGAAAAGATAATAGCCTGCATAAAACATTTAATAATTGGAAATGCATTTAAAATCCTGAAAATAGAGGCAATATGATAAAAGATCAGTTTCCTAACATTAACAAAATTCAAAGAATATAATGAGTATAAACAAACAGGAATCATAAAACAAAATAATAAATAGATAAAACATTGGCAACCACACATAGCTATATTCTCCTATTACCGAAGTAACAAGAGTAGACAGAACCGTAGCCACTACACGTGGGACCGGAAATAGAATCAGAACTGTAGCCATACAAATGGGACCTGCAGATCAAAATCAGAACCGTAGCCACTACACGTGGGACCGGCAGATAGAAACCGTTGCCATGGTCGGTACAGACAGAATCCAAGCTGCAGCTGGCGGACAAATTAAAGATCCCAAGCCGGGTGATCAGCCCGACAAGGTGACCTAAGCCTAGTGGTGCCTTTAGTTTTGAAAACTCGAACCGACACAAGTCAAACCATAGTAATACCTTTGGCTCGTGGGCTCACACTACAAAGCTCTGGCCCCATCTTGCCTCGAAGTTTTATTTTTGAAATCATAATCTCTTTGGCTCATGGGCTCGCACTACAAAGCTCTGGCCCCGTCTTGCCTCGAGGTTTTGTTTTCAAAATACTAGTCTTATCAAAATAATAGTCTCATCGAAGAAATCCCGAATGTGGCGAACCACTCCAATCTCCTTTCAAATCGATTCGGAGAAAACATACGAATTCCATGGTAAACCGCCCAAATACACATCAAAGTGATTTGTATAAAATCACACGATCAATCCTTTAGAATATGGAAAACCACATGACTTTATAACAAATCACCGATGCTATTTAAATTAGTTCACCGTGGAATACAAATACAAATACATTCTCTGACTTGAAATGGTATGGATAGTGGAGAATGACTTAATGACTTACCAAGGAACCATCTCAATTCACATTTAACCTTTAAACATTGATTAATAAAGAGTGTGTTTGATGCCAATGAAAATCCACAACATTTAAATGATAAAGTGCGTATTGAGACTCGAAAGGTTCCCGGGTAACTTCACACACGCCCATTCTCTCATTAATCCCATTCCCATTTTACCAATTTCCAAGTATCACAATTAATCCCAAACTTTCATGGGCTTCCAAGCATAGAAACAAAGGGATTAACGGGCCACAATCAAGGGGGAGAAGCGGGCTGAAAAGGGGCTGAGACAGGCCTGAAAAAGAACCCCAAAAAGTCCGCGAAACAGCCCAAAGAATGGGCCCAGACAGGCCTGGGCTCGCCCGAGCGACCCCAGGGTCCGCTCGAGCCAAGCCCAGGCAGAACCTGGTCCGCTCGAGCGGCCCACTGGGTCGCTCGAGCGGACTGGGCTCTGTCCCAGTCCGGGCTGAGTGCAGAAATGCACTCTTTTGAGCATTTTCTAATTTCTTTTCCCCCTTTTTCTTCTATACATATTTTCTCAATAACTTGGGCCCTTTCTTGACCTCCACAAATCATCAAATCACCATTCATTAGCAATCCAATTAACCGAACAAACACCCTTAAATCAAAGCCTTTTTCTCCCATTCTTTGAACACCAACTTTTAATACAAAGAAAGCAAATTTGCAAAATGATTAAAGTGAAACCAAACTTCCAATACATTATAAGACAATAGCATAAGTGGAAATCAGCAAAACATTGCTTCATTTATTCAAAGTAAATCCATAAACCATGAGGAGATGAGAACTTAACCATGAAATGCCATGAAACCAAACAAGAGAAATGAAACCATCATATTAATTGAAAATTCCACTTGCCTCAAGTCAAGATGAGAGAAATAACACTCGTCAAACAAAGCTCTAGGGTCTCAAACTCCCAATCTACAAAAACCCCAAAATTTCCAAAGAAAACCCTAAAAATCCATCTTTCTCAAATCTCCAAGGAAAGCTCTTGCATGAGTGATGAAAACACTCTAAATGAAGAGGAAAACAAAGATCTAAAGTTTGGAAAGCCATTGCTGACCTTGAAAAGCCCAAACAAAGAAGAGAAGCACGGATGAGAGCCTTGCCCTAGCTCAAAATCCTTGAAAAAGGCATCTTTGGAAAGCCAAGAGAGAGGAGAAGAAGATGGGAAGATCAAATCTCCATTTAGCATCCAAGAAGAAGAGATACATGAGGAGAGAGAAAGGGGCTGGGAGAAAACCCTATCTCCTCCCTTGTTGCAGGAAAAGGAAAAATGGGGAAGGAGAAGAGGAACCCAATGGTTTTATAAAGGATAAGTGGGCTGGGCCCCATGGGCCCCAATCTTACAAAGGCTAAAACTTATATTTGCGGGTCCCGAATGAAAACGACGAAGAAGACAAAAATGATCAGCGAAATATCTACTTTCCAAAAAGTATATTTTCCCCAAATTCTAAAATATTCAAAATTTATGGACAGATTTAGTGAAAATGTCATTTTTTGCCCATTTTCTCGAAAAACGCATTTTCTGATCATCAAATCATAATGGTCAAAACATGAAAGTTGTTAAACTTCATAAAATGAGTCAAAATACACCAAATTCAGAATTTTTAAAAATCAAAAGTAATTTCTCATAAAAATACATATCATATGGACCGGGTCAAACCAAGGTCAACGGTCCTCAAAATCTCCAAGGCTTATGGAAAAATCTAGTCAAACTCAAAAACAAAGTCAAACCAACTCAAATCTTTCTTAAAAGCTAATCCACGATTAAAACAATACTAAACAGAGAAATTGGGGGTCGGGGTCTTACAATTACCCTTTCTCAGTTTCGCCGCTCGACGATCCAATAGAAAATCATTGTTGTATTTGATGTAAAGAGATTCTTATCCCTTTCATGAACCACCTTTGTCAGCATATCGATGAACTCTTCATACGGAGACCATATAAACTGCAAAGTATAAACTATTGTTAATCAACTATTCATGATATGAAAGTATTGAAACAAATAAATTTTTATTAAAGGTTAATATCAGACATACATTACATGACTCACATCTTCATGTTTCATATTGTTTAGTTGATCCCGAAGCTCCTTAAGATTCATAGGAGGCCTGAATTTAGAAATAGTTCTTATCCATGGTTTATATAGAGGGAACTCAAAATTCAATCTAATATCTATATAGTGGTCATTCGGTCACACGAAGGCCATTCTAGAATATGCCCAAATTTGTAGATGAACAATAAACGGAAGTCAAACCACTATAAATTCATGTTTGTTAAAGAGAAAACAATGAAAACAAATTTGTTACTTACAAAAGTTGCACGAGACCGGTCAAAGTATCGGAAGAGTCAATCTCAATCTTCTTCCCGTCTTTCTTGCCCTTTTCATCTTCATTTTCACCGCCCGAGCTGGATAACACTGATGATTTGCTTAGTATTCTATACAAGTTAGCCAAGCAAGCAGGAACCCATGCATATCTCTCAAATTCCCTAAATAAGCTCAACAACCATGCTAGGGCTAATGTACCACTTGAATTGCTCACGATTTGACCATCGGCTAAGAAAAATAAATAGGCTCTTGCCTTACATTTCTCGCCACCTGATCATTTTTCTTTTTCTTCTTCTTCTTCTCAACTTTACATATGTCCTTCATCCATGCAAATTCTATTTGTCACACCCCAAAAACCGAGATCCTGCAGTGATCCGATCGCGGGAAGCATGAATTTGGGATTAATTAAAAAAATTTGCTTTTCCCAAGATCCGCGTTCCATCACAACCATATTTCGCAGAAGCTGAACATGGTGTTGCGACTCGGAGTCCGTGGCCATTGGATTTCATGTTGCACTCAACCACTAATATAAAGCCATCAAAGTCAAGGCTCATCATCAGACTGGAACAAACCAAGATAAATGCATATACAAAGCTGACAGTAACAGGATGATCATTACCCAAGCATATTCAAGTTACAATTTAACAAGTGCATTAATTACAATCCCAAAGAAAAAGGCTAATAAAAGCCATCCAAACAAATACTATCCCCAATTATATTACGAACTCTGGCACCAAACTTGACATCTAGATGACATCGTCGGGCAGCCACTCACGTCCAACCGACGGCTCAACCGCCTCCTCTGCTAAAACCGTCTAAAAAGCAATGGAATAGAAATCTAGCACCAAACAAAAAGGGTCAGACACGATGGTCTGGCAAGCAAATAAACAGATAATAGGATGATAGGAATTTATAAAACATTATGAAATAATTGTAAATACATTTAAAGTTCTAAACAATAGTAGCGATGAAATAAAGAAACAACTTCTAAAAACATTAACCATTTCAAAGGATATAATAAATCGAATAAAACGATAACAATTAAGTAAGAACAATGGCAAGTCTCAATGAAATATGACGAAGCGAAAAAAACAATGGCTGCAATCAAATCAATCCATGACGATCGAGTAAAACACTGGCAATCTCAAAGAATATGATAAAATGATTAAAACGATGGCAACCACATATGCTATAATCTCCTATTACCGAAGTAACCAGTGCACTAACTCAATAACGTACTTTACTACCGAGGTAATAAAAGTACTTAATCAATAACGTACCTCATCACCGAAGTGACAAGAGTACTCGTACCTTATTACCGAAGTAATAAGAGTACCTGTACCCTATTGCCGAAGTAACAAGGGTACTCGATCAATTATTGAACCATATAAAATGGACGGAATGATGTAACCGTAGCCATGGCCAGAACAAACAATCAATAGGGTCCAAACTACAGTTGGCAATAATTTTAAGGATCCCAAACTGGGTGATCAGCCCGAAGAGGTAACCCAAGCTTAGTGGTGCAGGAACAAAATCTAAAATCGATATAAATCAATCTTTGCAATACATTTTCATCGATAAGAGAAACTACTCTGAACAATTTCAAGCAGACAATATCTATCAATATAAACGAGTAGTCTTACCTATTTTTCAATCGTGGCGAACAACTCAAATACATTTCAAATCAATCTGTAGAAGATATACAAATTTTCCGAGGCGAACCACTCAAATACATTTCAAATCAATTTATAAAAGAAGACATACATTTTCTAAATTTGGAATGGAATAGTGTATGTGATTCAATGGCTTACCAAGGGATGACTTAATGCACACTTAATCCCTAAAGGTTGATTTATAAAATAGGTTAGGTACCAATGAAAATCCACAACATTTAGGTCATAAAGTGTGCATTAAGACTCATAGAAATTCCCAGGTAAATCTCATATCAAGCCTTCTTCTAATTTTTCTCATTCAATTTACACACTTCAAGCATTACAATTCCTTGCAATAATTCATGAGCTTACAAGCATTAATAGGAGATTAATGGACCTCAAAAACAAGGGAGAAAGAGGGCTGAAATAAACCTTAAACAGGCCTAAAAAGAAGCCATATATCAGCCCCAAAACAGACCCATAAAATGACCCAGGACTGGGCCTGGGCCGCTCGAGCGGACCCAGTACTGTTGGGTCCGTTCTGAGTGCAAAAATTTGCATGCACTTTTCTTTCCCCCTTTTGATTTTTTCTGTCTCCTCCCTTCTCTTCTACAAGGCGTCTTCATATATTTAAGCTTCTCCTTGCCACATCAAATACAGTTAAAACATCAAGACACTAATCCATTCCCATGTCTTTCCAAAAATCACATATAAACATATCTTATGTCATTCATCAAACCACTAAAATCCTGAAACCTAAATAGCTAATCAAAAGATGGTTAATTTAGGGACAAAAATGAAGATTATTGCAAACAACAACTTAAAGAGGAATAAGCATAAACCATTGTTTAAATATTTTCAAAGATATACCCATAGACCATAAAGAAATCGTAAGATAAAGTGAGAATTCATGAAATCATTCATATCAAGCAATAATCATCATATTAGCTTGATATTTCACTTGCCTTGTGTCACGCGCCCAGACCAAGGACCCATTAAACGAGACCTTAATCCGGGGTCGTGGCGCGAAGGGCCGGAAAATTCTGCCCGCACACGCTAGTTTCCCACAGGTTTCCGCGATAAGGATTCCCGAAATCCGATCCAACAGTGATTGATAAGAATCACATTCATACGAATAACTTACGGGAAAGCATTGTAGCAAACATAAAAGTCTATCACATAAGGGTATAAGATGAGAACGCACAAGACTAGCATCAAAAAGAGAAACATTCTATAGATGGGCCCCAAAGTTGGTTTAAAGTTAATACAAAAGTAAAGTTAGCCAATAATTACAATTTTTCCCAAAAGAATAAGCCAACAATGGCTACAACAAAAACCCAAAAAGAATAGTATCTATTCCCCAAAATGTGATCGCAGCTCCAAAAATAACCCGACATCTAAACGACATCATCGGGCTGCCACTCGCCCTCCACAAGGACTATAGGTTCTGCCTCGAAGTGCGCCTCAACCGCGAGGGGCTCGACATCTGGCACTAAGCAAATAGGGTCAGACACGACGGTCTGGCAAGCAAATATAACAATAATAGGATGGCAGAAAAGTAAAACATTAAATAAATGTGAGCCACGATTAAATCCTGAATAATAGAAATGACGAACTAAAAGATAGACATCATAATAGTTTACAAATCCAACGCTGTAATAAGTGAAATAAACAAGAACCATAAGATAAAACGTTAAATGTATAAAACATTGGCAGACCACGTATAGCTAAATTCTCCTGTTACCGAAGTAACGGGAGTAGACAAAGCCGTAGCCACTACTCGTGGGACCGGAATGAACATAGTCATTATCAAACAGAACCGTAGACACTACACGTGGGACCGAATATAAACCGTTGCCACGGTCAGTACAGACAGAATCCAAACTGCAGCTGGTGAACAAATTAAAGATTCCAAGCCGGATGATCAATCCAACAAGGTAACCTAAGCTTAGTGGTGCCATTAGAGTAAAAGTTCGAAACCTTGAAGTAATGCAAATCCGTTCATAAAAAAAATTTCCAAAATCGATAAGAAAACTACTCCGAACAAATACATATCTCACATATCGATGAATCCGAGCGAAATAGATGAGTAGTCTTATCAATATCCAAAAGATGTGGTAAATCACCTAAAAGCATTCAAATAGATTGATCAAAGAGTCCGAACAAAATCTTTTTACATGGGATGAATGTATGATAATTCAACAGTCTAACGTGGGTCGTCTTGATATACATTTAACCCCTTTATTGTCATTGATAGAAAGAAATTCGGTGCCACAGAAGATCCTTGACAATCACAGGGGATGAATTGTACATTTAGACTAGAAGGGTTCCTAAATGGTTTTGTTCATAAGTTAAACCACTTTACATAATGGCCTCAAGAATTTCAAAGAGCTGAATGAGCTTGAATATATATAGAAAGGAGCTGGGCTGAATCGGACTTGAATGCGGGCTTGAAGTGGACCTGAAAATATATCCAAGGAATCCCCATTAAAACTGATTTAAACCTTTTTGAATCAAGCCCACAACTGGCCTTAACCCAAGCCCAAAACAGTCCACCCGATTGGCCCAAAACAATCCTCAAATGGCCCAAGAAACAGGCCCAAACAGGCCTTGAAAACAGGCCCAAAACCAGACCCTAAACCCAGGCCAAAACCAGGGCCTGAACTAGGCCGGACTGGGCTCGCTTGAGCGACCCAAGGTCCGCTCGAGCGAAGCCCAGACAGAGCCTGGGTCGCTCGAGCGGCCCACTGGGTCGCTCGAGCGAGGGCCAGCCTGAGCCTAGGTCGCTCGAGCGGACTGGGCCCTGTCCAGTCCTACTCAGCTGGTGTTTTTCTTTTTTCA